>LOJH01019173.1:341-14037 GCA_001685095.1 Ellobius talpinus | reverse complement strand
TGTGTGTGAGTGTGTGTGTGTGTGTGTGTGTGTGTGTGTGTGTGTGTGTGTGTGAAACATTTGAAAAACCAAAGCCAGAGAGACCAGGTTTTTAGGTGAGGTCTGTTTATGTGACCTAATTTGTGCAACAGGTTTATAGCTAAGAATTTATAGCCTGAGGGTGGTGCTAATTGTGGTCTTATTTTAATAGGTATATAAAAGGAAAACAGAAGCTGCCAAGAAAGAATACTTGAAGGCCCTGGCTGCCTACCGGGCCAGCCTGGTTTCTAAGGTAAGCCTGCTGCAGTGTGGGAGCCATCCTTGTGTGCTGGAAACTTCCGTGTGGCTCCCTAAGAGTTTTCCTTTAGAAACTACTCACCTGATGGTGTGAACAGGAGCTCCTGGAAGCTGCCAAGGCCGAATTACTGTTGACTGATTTACTGTTCTTTTCTGTTTGTGTTTGTAGCCATATAGATACATTTTAAACAGCCCCTTGTGCTTCTCCTGTGTCAAGAGTGGACCTGGGTTAAGGTCCTCAGTTTGTATCTGGAGGTGTGCTTGTCAGGCATTTCTGAACACGCCATAAGTTCTCTGGTGGTTACATTATCGTAATCAGCACTGGTGCATTTTTGGCCATTTGTTTAGCATCATAAATAAATAAGTCTCATGATTATTTAAAATAAAATCATGTTCCAAGTACTAAGACACAAAATATATGCATTATACATAGAATATACAGTGATGTATTTTAAAAGGCACTAATATTCCAGAGCAGCTCTGCTCTAGGTCATTATTCCCTTGATCTAAAAGGAATGTGTACTCAGTCTGTCTGTCTGTCTATCTATCTATTTATCTATATCATCATTATTGATCTGTCATCATCATTATGTCTACCAATCTACCTATCATCATTATCAATCAGTCTCCCTATCATCATCATTATCTGTCTGTCTGTCTGTCCGTCCACCCCCCACATACATACATACAAACTAAGAGACATACGTATTCATACACACACACACACACACACACACACACACATAAAATCTACTCATCTATCTGGCAGTCCTGGTGATTGAACCTAGAGCCTCACACAAATTAAGCAAGTACTCCAATGCTGGAATCCCACCACCAGACCTAAGCCTCTATATTATTTTATCAATTAGTTACTGAGGTGTTTGCCTTTCTAGAATTGAGAAGGGCTCTGGGGTAAACAGTTTAGACTAGCGGGCTTTCGCACTGGACTCCTTTCTTCTAAGAAGCCAGTTCCATTTCATCCTTATTGTTCTCTCAAGTCCATAAGGCCTCAAAGCCACGTTGAAAGGGCTTCCTCCCTTTCTTCTCTTGTTCACCCGAGTTGTTTCTTCTTGGTATGACGATCCACCACTGGCAGCTCTGCTGAATCAGATCAACAGAGGGCCTCCCGCCTTTGTTGACGGCTCTCAGGACACTTCCCACTTCATTAGAGAGAAATCGTTTATCAGGGCAATAGTGAAACCTCTTTCCTGAGATTCTGGAAGATGCATACTGGCAGATACACTGAGTCTGAACTCAGGTGTGCAGTGGATGGAGAGTAGGCTCTATGGGCTATGGGTATTGTGGTGTATGCAAGCACATAAAGGTATGGTTGATTAATAGGTGGGTAAAACAGCAGTGTGTGCTTCTGAAGTAGGCGAGTCTGCCTTTGGTTTGCCCAGAGGCGAGGATAGGTGACCCTCATGAGTGAGAGTGTCAGCAAGTGACCATGTGTGAGTTTAAACCGAGAATCACTATCTGAAAGGGAAATAGCAAGTACAATTAGGATCTGTGACCGACTTAGAAGGGATAACCTAAAATATTGGGACCAGAGTCAGGATTCCCAACTGTTTCCAAATATACTTTAATGACCCTTCATAGAAAGAATTTCAAAAGGATAAATTTAAAGCTCAGTTTACTTTCTTAAATTTGGTAAATGATGTTCACAGCGACCTAGGATTTACAGTTAGACAGATGGAAAGGAATTAAGTAATAGGTAAAGTCCGAGTTCAGAAGAATTTCAGCCTGGACCCAAAGAGTGAAGTAGTCAATGACACAGTGGGCTCCCGGGAGGCAGCATCCAGTGGTACAGAGTGGCTGATATACCTCTCTTTGGAAGAATTGACTGTTTGTGGGAAATGATTAGTTGAAGACTACCAGACTTGCCTTCATGGTGAGGATGGATGCAAACCAAATCCTGGTAGTAAGAGACACTGATTCATGAGAATTTGGAGGCATGAGATCTTAGTCTTCGAATATAAGGGCTGCAATGAAAGAGATTGGCAATGGGTTTGAATATTCCTCTGTAATGTGTGCCTCTGTGTGCAGAGCGCCCAGGACCCCCACCCCAGTCTAGAAATCTAATGTCTTCTGAATTTGAATCTTCACAGAAGTTGCTAGAAGCGTACAATTAGATTTTAAGGAAGTAAACTGGGCAGGCACCTCCACAGTCACCAGCCCTGCTTCATTTACTACTGACATGTCACCTTAAGGCTCCCTGATGCCATTGCCAGTGTTAACAGTTGTCCCACAGTTTCCTTCTGAAAACTAGCCTGGAGATCTTTAAATACCAGAGTACATGTGGGTTACCTTATGAAACCGTGTGTATTCTGTTTAGTGACTTTTCTAACAAATCCTAAAGCTAATTTTGTGTATCTATAGCTTGTCTTCCCTAAGCCTTGAATAGGACCCTCCAGTAACATTCAGTCACACTGGGTCTTTATACCAGAGAGCACTGCCCACTGAAGGGTGTTGCTTCACGGTGGTCTGTCAAACCAGAGCCATCAGCTACACTGGGTGACACTATTTGAGGCCTTTCCCGCGTTACTTCTAGTAGCAGAATTTTATAAATCTGAGTCACAAAAATGCACAAGTAAATATTTAAAATCATTAAAGATGTCTGATGATACATGATTATACCAGTGTCCTATGCTACCCCTCCCCTTTAAAGAACAAACCCAAAAGGATGGGGAAATAGCTCAGTGGTAGTGTACCTGCCTAGCTGGTTCCATCAGCACCACCAAGAACAAGTCAAGCAAGCAAAGTAGAACAATACTGATTTTATGAAAAACAAAGGGTGAATCTGTTTTTAAGGTGAAATATTCCAGCCACTTCTGCATGTGTAAAAGAATTTATTTTTGCAGAAGTGTGTGTTTGGGACACAAAATGGAATAGCTCTATCAGCATTGTTTATTGGGTTATAGCATTATATGAAGTTTTAATGCTCTCTCTTCATCTGTGACTTCATTGGTAAATTCTGGGAGCCTTTGGAAATAGTTTTTGAACCCGAAACACTTCTAACATCACGAGAGGCTTCCATTTGGGGTCTTTGAAGACTGTAGCTATGTTTTCTCGTGTTTGAGTGGCTACTCTGGAAAACAGTTATGCAAATGGGGTCTTGACATTTTTGAGCAATTTGGTCTCGTGGTGTTTGTCGTTACTCGATACAGTTCTGAATGCAGAGTGCATGAGTTAGTTCTCCTGTCATAACTTCTGCACATGTTCAGTACCACGTGGTGCTATGTTGTCGAAGGGGAACTGAGAGATACATGAGTGATTAAACATGCTCCAGTATCTGGAGATGTCCATTGGTCGAGCTGTAATCCATTGTCTTTCCGCGTGTGTTGCTGTAATGGTTAGAATGATGGAGAACTGTTGCTTCTAGAATGTGCGTCAGTTATCTTTTACCCCAATTAATGCTGGGTAACAACCAATCACAAACCCCTGTGACATACAAAGATAAGCTGTATCAGAGAAAGCCAGGTAGCTGGCTGGTCTTGCAGATGGAGCCTGCTCTTCTGTCTGATTGAAGGAGTAGCACAGCTGTAGTTGGATGCCGACGGTGGGCTGGCTCTTGTGTGAGGCAGGACCACAGATCTGTCTTTCTGTGATAGCTCTAGGTATAGAGAGTGAGAGCAAGGGTGTACCATCCCGTAGGGCACCAGCATGGAACTGGAATAGTTTCACTCTCATCCCGTTCCAGTAACCAAGCAAAGGCACCACACCAGCCAAGACTCTCTGTGGAGCAGAGCAGATTTGACTCTGCCTGCAGGAGGTACTTAAACAGTCACGTGACAAAGGCCATGGAGACCGGGCAGCATGAATAGTGGTGGCTATTTTCTGAGTCAGTTTATAGTATATATTTGTAGATTTTAACATTCTGGAACTTTATCCCTCTCTGTGCAGGCTGCTGCTGAATCAGCGGAGGCCCAGACCATCCGTTCTGTCCAGCAGACTCTGGCATCGACCAACCTGACGTCATCCCTCCTTCTGAACACACCGCTTTCTCAACATGGGACAGTACCAGCCTCACCTCAGACTCTCCCACAGTCGCTCCCTAGGTCCATTGCTCCAAAACCCTTAACCATGAGACTGCCCATGAGCCAGATCGTCACATCAGTCACCATTGCAGCCAACATGCCCTCGAACATTGGGGCTCCACTGATAAGCTCCATGGGGACGACCATGGTTGGCTCAGCAGCCTCCACCCAGGTGAGTCCTTCAGTGCAAACCCAGCAGCATCAGCTACAGCTGCAGCAACAGCAACAGCAGCAGCAACAGCAGATGCAGCAGATGCAGCAGCAGCAGTTGCAGCAACACCAAATGCATCAGCAGATTCAGCAGCAGATGCAACAGCAGCATTTCCAGCACCACATGCAGCAGCACCTGCAGCAGCAGCAGCAGCATCTCCAGCAGCAGATCAACCAACAACAGCTGCAGCAGCATCTTCAGCTGCAGCAACTGCAGCACATGCAGCACCAATCTCAGCCTTCTCCCCGGCAGCACTCCCCGGTCACCTCCCAGATCACATCCCCCATCCCTGCCATCGGCAGCCCCCAGCCAGCCTCTCAGCAGCACCAGCCTCAAATCCAGTCGCAGACACAGACTCAAGTATTACCGCAGGTCAGTATTTTCTAAGGCGCGCGACACATGGATTTGAGTGCACCGAGGAGAGAGGCAGAGGAGGGAAGGTGTGCGGACTGGAACTTGTAAGTTGACTCTCGTTATGCAGCAATGTGTAACAGATCAAAACGGTCCTCTCAAGTGTCTATTAGATAGGCAATAAGAACTGCAGTGTAGCTGGGAAGCATCTTTTAGCTGACTGTACATCACTTTGTTTTTAAACAAGAAAGCTGCGCTCTGTCATGTGCTGCCTTTTTTATTTATTCAGGCTATACCTACAATATGTGAATCAAACCGTTTAATGAATCTCGGACATCCTGATGACTGTAAACTGGCCTTTCCGAGTCATAGAGAGAAACAATGGCCTTATTTCTCCAGAAGGGAGTGAACCACGCTTCCAGGCTATTTGAACTTCTGAAGCCCTAAAATAAATACTAAGTACAAAGCACAGTTGTAACTACCTGAAATATGAAGATCCTGTTTCATACAAACATTTGTATGATGTGAATAGTTGATGGCATTTTTTTGTCATGAAAAAAATAATGTAAATCACAGACTTTTGCCAAAGCTCTTATTTTTTTTCTAAATCTCTCCAGAAAAAATGCAAGCAATTAGATTCAATTATTGACTTATTTACTTACTTCTCATTTGTATCCACGACTTCTCTGAATCAAGCCACAGTAGATGTTGTGAACACTGTTAGCCCGTTACGTTCCTTCCAATTAGAAGAAATATGAATACTATATTACGTGTTTTGAGTGCAAGTTTCAAAAAATAAAAACACTGTATTTTTAAAAGGGAAATGCACTTAAATGAAACAGTTATTACAAAAGTTAAGATTTAAAAAGAAAAAGCAAGAGTTTTTATTATGATGTAATACCAGTAGAATATTGAATATTTAAAAGGCACACTACATCTGAAATAATCAATGTAAATATTTTCTTTCCGAGTTGTAAGTTTTCATAACATGTGTTGTAAAGTTTTTCCTAAACCAGGCTTTAACGTAAACACTGGTGACATACACCATTCACTGCTACATTGCTTATTGTGTTTTTATGCTGTTTTATACTTTTTTATGAGTTATGATAGCAGCAATTAAGTTGTTTGTATTTTGCTTAACTAAAACAAAATGCTTTTATCTTGCTATAGAATAAACACATTTCAGTAAAATCTGTGGACTGTATTTTGATGCAACAACAAGGACACTGTTCACTTTTCAAATAAAATGGAATGTCAAATTTTACTTTTGGTCCCTTGAATACATTAAGATGGGGAACATGGCACCGACCAGTCCTGCTTGAGCGGAGCACCATCCTCCATTTTCATCTGGAAACACAATATTCATGACCAAGAATTCGGATTTTACAGCCAAACACCAGGGCCCTCAAAAAAAGACGGGAACTGATTTTTTTGTAATTATATTTTTGTTGATATGTAAATGTGCTACAGATTATTTCCATATAAAATACAGGTAAGATACAAATATATTTATGTAAAGGGAAAAGCAGTTGTCTTCTGTTCAGGGCTACCACTGGCTGCCATTGTACTGTTATTTCTATTAAAATGAATGGTTGGTCCTCATTTTGAGACCAAAATAAGGATTTCTGTGCCCATTTCCCCCCTTTTCCTCCGCTCCGTGGTGGCTTCTCTCTGAGAGCTGTGTGACCAGGATCCCCAGTTGTCTTGCATGATTAATTACAGCATCTGTCTTGTCTGAAGCTGTAATGAAGAGGTCTTGATAAAAATTGCAAATTACCACTGGCAACAGTCTTAAACTGCTTATGATAAAATGAAAATTAAAAGCAGCAAGTTTCATCCCTGACTGGAATCCTAACCTGGAGAGAGGGAGTGTGTGCATGGCAGCCTCCATTGCTACTGTGTGCAAGACGTCAAAAAATAATAGAATATGGATTCCTCCAAGTTGTTGTACTTCAAAGATTATTTACTGTATGTTGTGGGTTATGAATAATGAATTTTTCTTTCAATATTTCATAATCCTCTCATACTCTGTATTATGTACAAATATTGAACAGCGAGAGATTCTGATTATAAATTTATAGGCTTCTTGCTGTAGAAAAATTTATGTCTAAATTGAAGCTTTTCATAAGATGTATTAGTTGACAGGTATCAGTGTTCAAACAGTCCTAGGAAGATGCCTGACTGCATCTACAAGGGCCCAATTGTGCTCCACAAAGCAGTGAGCTGCCTGCTGCAGACCCATCAGGGCCAAAGCCAGTGCTCAGAGCTTCTCTAAATGGAAATCAACATTACATAGCAATAAGAACCATTTGATATTCTGTTGTGGGACCTTTAGACAAATGCCTTCAAAATTAATTGCTAAACTACATGTGACAGTAATTGTGTCTTAGTTCTATAATTGTCATTTTGAAAACCCATGAAGTATTGCTGGGGAAAAAAATGTCACTAGTGATGAGGCTTAATTGCACGTGAAGTCTGTTTGCAACTGTTTCCGTTAGAGGCAGGTGTCGCCACAGCTACTGCAGGATTTTTTTCTATAAATCTTAGATTTTTATCACATTTCATCAAATTATATAAAGCTACTAATGGTCCGTTCCAGGGGAAGAAAAAGTTTAATTACTATAGTTAGAAAATTAATCACCAGGCAAAACTGTGTATTTAAAACATCAAAAGACTGGAATTGTGTAACGAGTCCCCCACTCTTGTTACCAACTTGTTTTAATCAGGATTCACAATATGACTGCTCTTGTACTTCAGTTTACATGAGTGACTGGTTTCTGTCCCCGCAACTAAATAAGGTTTTGGTTCTCTCTCTTTAGTAGGTCAGAAATGAATCTAGGTGGTGAAAATCAGTATAAGAAGCGTGCCCTATTTGGGGAGACTCCTTAAATGTTCCAGGGACGTTGAGGATCTCCCTTCCCCAAGCCCCATTTCCATCACACACACCTCATCTCTCCCTTGTTGTGGGGACATTATTTGTTCGCTCTAGCCAACTGCGTTCCGTTTCTGTGTTCACCTGTACAGCCGTCTGACGAAAGCGCATAAGGACTTCTTCATTTTCAGCTGACACGGGGTCATTAGTTCCTGACTCAAAGAACAGAAACTTAAATGCCTTCGTGCAGCATAATTTCTGCAATATATTACCACCTGACGGCGGTCTGAAGGCTTTCGAGACAGATGGATTAATATCTCAAGTTTAAGTAGGAGTCCTCTGCTGTCCACTCAGCGGGCTCCAGACATCTGAATGGCCTCTTCCCGGCTCTCACTTCACAGAGCATTTTCAGCGCTGGACTTGAATCTAACCTTTCCTCCCCCTCACCCACCCCCTTTGTTTGGCTTTTGTTTTGCAACAGCTGTTATTATCGTTTTTGGTCAGCTGTGATTGCTGGAGGCAAAATAGGACCAGATGGTGTTTTGCTATGCATGAATGGAGCATTAGAGGAGTTGGGACTGAATAGGCCAAGTTTGAATGGTGTCTATGCACCACCTGCCTGCCTTAGCTGGGGTATACACATCACAGTAGCGTGATCCGTCTCAGACCTACTAGACTCAGATGGGAAAGTGACGAGCTGGGGTGGAGTGTTCCCCCATATTTATTGATCTTCCATGCACTAACAGAATAATGCACTGTACAGTCAATTTGAGCTAATTGCATGTGACCCAGCACGGACATGTAATTCATCACTCTAGAATTCTGGTTCACTTTAAGGACCTCATTGCTCTTTAACACACACACAATACATGCACAAACACGTGCATGCTTGCACACAAACACGAGAGGGAAGAGAGAATGGAAACTCATGGGTGAGGCAACACAAGTTTAAAAGAATATTCTAAAGTAACAGACCTAAGACTCTGAGGCTGAGGTTGGCGCGGGGATGGATGTGGTGGCAGATAGTTGAAAAGTGATTTTTGTCAGCAGTAATACATAGTAAAGAAATTTACACTCTTGATCCAGCAGAAGTTCTCAGAAGGGTAGGTTCTCTCTGGAGTGCTGCGTGGGTACTACTCAACCAGGCTTGGATTTTTTTTTTTTTCAGAAAATACCCTTAACCCCATGAGTTTTGCTCTGTAGCCTTCAAACTAAGCTCAAGGACACGTATGTTCCCTGAATGCTAAAGCTGGTGGAAGGGTTTCATCTGTGTAGACTAGGAGCCTACAGGTGTGTGGTTGTGGGTGTTCCTGAGGAAACCCTAAGCCACCTGGGAGATGTGGAATCAGATATGCAGGCAGACAGCTCCATTTGCCTTGGGCCCTAATTACTTAAATTTACTTCCGCAGCATGCAGAGCCCTGTGATGGGTCCCAGAGGAAAGGCAGAGATAAAGAGCACCTTCTGTTTACTTGGTACATGTTTGAAATTTCCCCTAATAAAGACTTAAAAAATCCTAACAGGCCGTTGTCCTTCAGTGGAGTTTTCCTTTTCCCTCCTTGGGGCAGAGAAGGTCCCACCCACTGATTAGGTGTGCCAACAGGAGACATAAAACGAATGTGTGTGATTTCCTCTTTAATCTGAAAAAAGGAAAATTATTAGGAGAAGGAGAGATGGCGCTGGGTGGCAGTTACTGGAGAAAGCTGCATGAAATCTGTGATGCTTAGGAGGCACCTTGGGGTTGGGGGGTGGCTGTCAGAAGCCAAGATGGAAGTCTTGACCTAAAAGAGGAGATATCTCCAGCCTGTGGGTGGGAGGAGGTGGGAGGGGAGAGAAGACTCAAGTTGGAAGTACAGGCACTTAACAGCAACGAAGAGGAGCCGGAAGTCCAGGTACTTCAAAGCAGCAGGCGTGGACATGCATTGTTCTTGTGAAGGTGAGCAGGAGAAAGTACTGGAAAGGGAGAGGGGGCTGGCATTTGTTGATGATATGCTGAGACATTGTGTTGGACTTGGGCTCTAAAGGTGTTCGAGTGACAAAGGCAGGCTTAGCTACAAAAAGGGTGTTATCCAATTGGCATTAAAATCTGAAAGAATTGATCAGGATCCCCGTTTGAGAGCGTACCTCAATATTTGATAATTCACATTGCTCCATGCTCCCTCCCACCACACCCTCTTCTTCGAGGTGCATCACCACCATGAAAGCCAAGTCAAGGCAAGCTTTTGGTGGCCACAGTCCAATAGGCCTTACCCTTATGTTAGCATCAAGAGAGTTCATCTTCCAAGTCTGCTGTGGAAAGAAAGCTATTTTCCCTACTGGTAAAAGTCCCTCTCTCTTGAACTCCAACATGACAAATGATGCAAAGAAACCCTGGCTTTGTTGCTAAGTCAAACATCAGGCAGCACTAGGGGTTTGTATGTCGGGAGGGGGGAGTGGTTATGGTCTCAATTTTGTTTCAAAAAACCTTCACAGAGAGGATGGCATGTGGATGCGCACCCCTTAGCAAACGAATAATGCTCCTTTGTAAAATGCCTCATCTCTAGTGCTTGTATAGCATTTACCATGAGTCCCGACTCCTTCCATCTCTCAGCCAGGTGAGACGGGAGTTAATGCATAACAAATTAGGAAACTGAGGCACAGAGAAGAACCATGGCTTGTTCCCATATCCATTAACAAGAGGCAGAGGCAGAACTAGAATAGAAGCTCAACGTAATGTCCTGTCAATTTCATTCGCTTTCAAATACTTGAATACCCATGGCATTTGTATGTGTGTTTATGTGTTAGGGTGTAGGGTGTGTAGTGTGTGCGTGTGGGTGAAAATGGGTGACAGAAATCCATCACAACACTAAACAGAGTAATTAATCCATGCTTTCCCCATGGCTAGGCAAGCAGCAAGCCAGAGCAAGTGCCACCTAACCCATGTTCTCAATGGGGCACTGTGCCACATGGCACTTCATTTTGGTGTGAACACTTTCCAGTCTGATTGTTCTCACTGCCATAGTGTCTCTCCGTCATTGTCTTGTAGTCTGGCATATGGCTTTGACTTGTGTTCAGGTATTAGGGCACTAGGTGCCAATGCCAGGGCAGAGGGTTTCTTGCTTCACATGTATACGAAAGAGTAAGTGTTGAGGAAGACGGCAAGGAGAAAGTCAAAGATGGAAAGTCAAGTGGGTATACATTGTTGTGCATGTTTTAAGGATCTCAGGGAATTGATCTGCTCAATGTGGAGAGAGTAGGGGTGTTGGGGGGGGTAGGTGTTCCTGAGAACAGTGGGTGCAGCAGCCACCCGGCACCACCCTTCCTGAGTTTCCCCTTCATCTCTGAGAAACAGACCCAGCCTTTGCTGGGTCTGGTGACTTTGACCCAGCTACTTGTCAAAGGCAATATGTCTCTTGTCAGCAAATTTTATTATTGCCTTGTTTTAAAATAAAGCACTAAAACTACCTTGCAACTGGTCACTTGCCAAGACTGAGTAGACTTGAATTCTAAACATGCCACCATGGAATGCCAGCCCTGAGCATTCTGTGAGCAAATATTCTGGGCCTTGACTTACACGGTCTTTGAGTGACTTATCTAGACTCAACCCCGTAGTGGTTATTTTGAGATCTGGGTCTTGGGTTTATTTTCAGATTTCTGCCCTACATTTTCTTTTTAGTCAGTTTGCCTTGCATCCAAGGATATATTGTTACCCAGAAAGATGCTGTTTGATAGCATTCCCTGTTACATGTCACCTCTATCTTCCCTGTGACACACAGAGAGAGGCTTAATTCTCAGTTTGTCACAATGAGCGAGAATGGTGCCATGTCCTAAACCTGCCTTAATTGGTAATTTGCAAATTTGACACAAGATCTTAGTCCAAATTACTCAGGCCTGCTGTGCTACGACTCACCCCCACTCCCCATCTTTAATCCTCTCCTCTGTAATTGGTATTGAGCATGTGGAGCCCCCAGAGACAAATAACAGCATCTGAGGAAATTGCCTACCTACAGTCTGACCTCTTGTGTGCTTTTGGATGCCAAATGAAGACATCCATCTTTGAATGTTGGGAGAGTACCTGGAAGAGAGAAGGCACCATTTTGTCCATAATAACATGTTTGTAAACCATGCCCAAGTGCTGGCATACCTAGCTGGCAACTTGTTATGATGTTCAGAATATTCTGGCCAATAAACATGAGTTCAAGTGCAGTTCTTTCCAAAGCAGAGCCTAATTCCATGCATAGGTACAGTATCCTCAGGAAGCAAGTAAAACCAGCTTTGCCTTAACTCTACCATCTCTCTACCTTGCTCCCCTCCCCCCGAAAAAGAAGCAAAAGAGCTACCTAGCTTAACTCCTAAAAATTTCGATTGGTAGGGAGATCAGAACTCTGTCAACAAAACATTACAAGATCTAAATATGCTAAATCTTGGTGACCATATTTGCTTCTAGATCATCAAAAGCCCAGAAATAGTAACCTGGGTTCCATAAGCTGCTACACACAAACAGCCAGTCCAAACACAATGCCTTTTGGAGAATGGGCACAAATGGTGTTTGGTGGATTCAACTGGCTTACTTCCTGCTAAGGTGTTTCTGTTTATTTGTAGATTGTGCCTACATCTGTATGCTACTGGGAAATAACTGTTGAACAGAAAGAAAAAAGAAAAAAACAAGCACTTTGCTCAGTTCTTCTCTGGATCAGCCTCTTGAATGAGGTTCCTAGTTATCACAGACAAGAACTTTTCAGAATTTTGTTTTACATATTATCCTCTTTTTTAAAAAAAAATTATGTGGTGAGGGCGAGGAGCAAGCTCCATCTGATACTTCTAGAGGTACAGCCTTGCCAGCACTCGGCAAAGGGACCCTGAGGATGCACCACCACTGGCCAGCTTTAAGTGCTTAGTTCCCTGTCTCCTCCCTCACACCCCAAACACTCTGCAGAACAAAATTCATTCCATGCAAAACCAAGACTCTACAAATGTGGGCCAGCATTCTGGGCACCTGAGGCGCGGTGCCTGCAGTGAGTCTTTCTACCCTGGTACCCAAGCGATAAGTCCAAGATGGAGCACACACAACATGGAAGATCATCTGGGAGAGGTGGTGGGTAGGGACTCTAACATCAGCGGTGAAAACGGCCCCGGGATGAATCAACTACATTTGGTATGTCTGTGTTCTTAGAACAGCTAAGGATTTCATGTTTCATGCAGATGGTGTTTATGTAGAGTTTGCGAGCTCAGCGTGAGGAGCAGTTGTAAAACAGACTGGGGTTTGGTACAGTTAGGCACAATTACTATTGTATAATTGAATGCCATAGCTATTATAGGAAAATATTTTAAGAAGTAAGCTCTGCTCATACTTCCACAGTAGTCCTTAATAATAAGAGATGTGATGTAAACATCGTAACACATTTTATGATGATGTTTACAAACTTATTCGAGGTTTGGCAGAATTGCAAACCTTGTCTCTTTCTTGCACTCTTGGCAAAACCAGTTTCCCTTAGGTTTGGTAACAGGCTCTGGAGTCACCCATGAGACCTCAGAAGCCAGCCTCCTCAGGCCACCTACATGAACGGGTGGATGTGCATAGCAATATTTATCATTTACAGAAGACAGGAAGTGCAGGCCACACTGCGGAGTGCTTAGCTTCTCCAAACCAGCAAAGGAAGCTTACACTGGTCTGAACTGTGACAGATGTCACATCTGCACGTGCTCACTGGAATCTTTCTGGGTAGAGATGATGAATTTAGAAGATGTGATCATCAGATATGATTATTCTTCCTAATAGGGAAAAGGGGTGAATGTATGTCCTTCTTGATCCAGCACGCTACAAAACAGCCCTCAAAAAAACCTCATTTTATTATTGTTTTTATTAAACTATATAGTTTTCTCTGCTTTTCCCCTTCCTCCCCCCTCCCCTTCTACCCTCTCCTATGATCCCCACACTCCCAATTTACTCAGGAGATCTTGTCTTTTTCTA
>LOJH01019172.1:0-21363 GCA_001685095.1 Ellobius talpinus | reverse complement strand
GCGTTGCAACCGGCACGTGGAGTCGGTGGATAAGAGGCACTGCTCGCTGCAGTCTGTGCCGGAGGAGATCTACCGCTACAGCCGCAGCCTCGAGGAGCTGTTGCTCGACGCCAACCAGCTGCGCGAGCTACCTAAGGTGAGCGGCCGCCGCAGCACCTGCTGCCCCGTCCGCGGTCCCGCGCTCAGTTTTATGGGCAGTGTGTGACTTCTAGGGCGGCCGGCTGGAGCGAGACCTCAGCAGGCGCTGCCCGGGCTTGGTCGGTACCGCAACCTCCAGCCGGCCCTGCTGGTTCCTACTGGCCAGAGCCCCGCCCCAGCCAGCCCCACCCTCCCCCAGTCGCCTGTGTTGGCACCTGGTGGCAGCCTGTCTGGGAAACGGGTGGATACTGAACCTAAAAGGGGAGCCAACAGAGAAACCCGTGAGAGCACAGGAGGTGGATGGGACCAGGGTGCGAGGTCGACCTGGGCTAGCAACAGCTTGCTGGCCTGCTTTAGAGGTAGGGGCTTGATTTTCTTGCACCGTGTTCTGCTCCCCCCCCCACTTTTTCCCCCTTGAGTTCGAAGCTGAGCGGAATCCTCCTAAGATAACGTGAAGTGTCGGATCTGTTCTGTCATCTCTCAGCGGTGGGCCCACTTATCACTGCCTGTGTTCCTTCCTGTCGGTTTGTTGTTGGTTTTGTTGTTCTTAGGCCACTCCAGAAAGAAGACCAGAGGAAGCAGGTTATGAAAGGTTTACTTTTCTGAGATGGGGGACCGAGTGGTCTGATATTGTTGAGGGCTGGGTGGCATGGGGTGTGGCCCCAACCTAGGTCTATTTGTGATAGCTCTGTTATTCACGGATCTTTATGGTATCTATGTGTGAATCCTGAAGTTTTTGTGTGAGTGTCTCTCCCAGGTGTTTTTACTTCAGTTCTCTTGGTGGTCCTTGTCGAGCTCTTGCTGCTCGTTGCGGGGGTCCCTGAAGAGTTTATCTGTGGTGGAAGAAGCAGTTTAGGTAGTGGGTAGAACCCTAAGACTGACCCCTCCATAGGGCAGAGGGCAGGAGCTATCCAGTCAGGAGCTGGTGATGCTTCTGCTGGGGCATGCTGTCTGGGAAGCAGAACAGTGGTGGTGCATATGACAGATGAGCCCAGGGAGCCCAGGCGTCTAGTGGGCAGGGGTGTGTTCTGCATGTTTCTTTCCCTGTTTTTCCAGTACGCTAGGTGTCATGACTAGACAGACCTCCAGAACCTTGTGTGACTTGGGACATGCAGAAGTCCAGGGACCTGGGGGCATGATCTTCCTGGTCTAGAGACTCCTCTCCACCCTTAGAGCTGTTGCTTTGGAGCTTGTTCACCTGATCACGTCTTCTGCTACCCACAGCCCTTCTTCCGACTACTGAACTTGCGAAAACTGGGCCTCAGTGACAACGAGATCCAGCGGCTGCCTCCTGAAGTGGCTAACTTCATGCAGCTAGTGGAGCTGGATGTGTCCCGGAACGGTGGGCAGGCAGACAGGGGTGGTGTTCTTGCTGTGTGGATGTAGGGTGAAATGGGGGTGGCACTCCTGGGATCTCCTGAGGCTGTAGCATCCTCGTGGCAAACACCTCTTCACACACAGATATTCCTGAGATACCTGAGAGCATAAAGTTCTGTAAGGCTCTGGAGATTGCAGACTTCAGTGGGAACCCCCTGTCCAGGTAAGTGTCACCACATAGTGGGGCTTGGCTTTGGGCTGTGGGAGGTTCTGTAACCCTTTTGCAGGCATCTAAGGTCTGCTGTTTCTTCTCCTAGGCTACCAGATGGCTTCACACAGCTACGCAGCCTGGCTCACCTGGCCCTGAATGATGTATCCCTGCAGGCACTGCCTGGAGATGTGGGCAAGTGAGTATCCCTTCAGAGAGTGGACCTGAGAGTTGGTAGTACTTGTCTTGGCCCTGCCTTCCTCAGCTTTGGCCCTTGGTTTCTTTCAGCCTGGCCAACTTGGTGACCTTGGAACTACGGGAGAACCTGCTTAAATCTCTCCCTGCGTAAGTTCGGGCCTCGGCTGAGGCTGTGGTAGGGCTGTGCTAAGGCTTGGATGTCAAGACTTCTTTTTCTGCAGGTCCCTGTCCTTCCTGGTCAAGCTAGAGCAGCTGGATCTGGGAGGCAATGACCTGGAAGTGCTGGTACAGTGAGGGTGCCTGGGGACAGCCAGATGGGGGGGTATGGGACAGTGGCTGCTGGAGGATGTCACCGTGGTTTCTCCTATCTTTGTCCCTTCTTGCAGCCTGACACTCTGGGGGCTCTGCCTAATCTGCGGGAGTTGTGGCTAGACCGAAACCAATTGTCAGCCTTGCCCCCGGTAAGTGAGGGTGGGACTGGCTTTATCCGCCTAGCTTTGACTGCCCTTTGACCTCTTGCCTGTCCTCAGGAGCTAGGGAATCTGCGGCGGCTGGTATGCCTGGATGTGTCAGAGAACCGTCTAGAGGAGCTCCCTGTGGAGTTAGGTGGGCTGGCGCTGCTCACAGATCTGCTGCTTTCCCAGAACTTACTTCAGCGGCTGCCAGAGGGCATCGGTCAGTGTGCATAGGGGGGCCTGGGAATTGTATACTCTCATCTATGACCTTATGAGGTGCCAAACAGAATCTTGGGTTAGGACCTGACTTTACCCTAGAAGTGTTTGGAGAGGGAAGGTTCAGCTAAGGCTGGGATTGGATACCCCACTATACAGTTAGTACCTAAGAGTTGAGCATGTGGCTTAACAAGGGTCAGTGGATGGGGGCAGCCTTGGGGGTAAGTAAGCATAGGGAATCTTGGCGTTCTCAGAGAAATGAGTTGTCACTAGAACATGGGACTAGACTGTGGCCATTTTGAAGACCCACACATTCTCAAGTGCCCTTGACCTAACCCAACTAGTCACCATGTCTCCTTGATGCTAGGTCAGCTGAAGCAGCTGTCCATCCTGAAGGTGGACCAGAACCGGCTGTGCGAGGTGACCGAGGCCATTGGGGACTGTGAGAACCTCTCTGAGCTGATCCTCACAGAGAACCTGTTGACGGTAGGGCAACCTGACGTACCAAACCCTTTAGGCTGTGCTGAGTGCAGTCAGTGCTAATGTGTAGCAGGAACACAAGCATCTCATGGCAGTGGCATGTACTGGTGGTGGCTGATCCCAAGGGACGTGCTTTCTGGGGACCCTTGGGGTCAGAAGAAAGAGCTCACTGGCATATGAGATGGCCTAGGACCAGTGGGACCCTACAGGACTCTGCCAGTTAGCGCTCAGGCTGTGCTTTTCCAGACGTGTGGTGTGGTGCCAGGGAGGACTGGAAAGAAGGCAAGGGTAAATTGGACAGGAAGAAGACTACCGCTGAGTATGTGTGCCCCATTGTAACCAGGGAGAACGAGAGCTGTAGCGCCCAAACCAGAGGTGTGTACAGTAATGAGCCTCGGGCGCAGCGACAGCCTGGCGTGTGGGAGTGTGGAATGTTCCTGTACGTGGAGGATCCAGAGTCACGGTAGTGAGAGGAGGGAGGGCCCTGGAAATGAAAGGGCATTTCTGAGTAGCAGACACCTTGGATACTGGAGGGGCCAGAGATACGTGGCCTTGGTAGGTTGAGACAGGTGGCTATAGGACAGGGCTAGAGAAGACAGTTTGGGCTCTTTTAAGTGGTCTGGCAGGGTGTTTGGTGTCCTTGGGGGTAAACTAAACCAAAGAAAAACGGGTGTACAAACTGATGCCATGCCCAGCCATAATTCCTGAGGGCCGTGGGGAACCTTGGTGAACTAGGCAGTTTACCATAAGGGAGACCTTGGTGAACTAGGCAGTTTACCTTAAGGGAGACCTTGACTTTCCCAGGCCTCTCTCCTTCCTCCTACACCAGGGGGTTCCCGTTAGCCTCAGATCCTTCCTTTTCCCCGGCCAGGCCTTACCCCGCTCTCTGGGCAAGCTGACCAAACTGACTAACCTTAATGTGGACCGGAATCATCTTGAGGTGCTGCCACCTGAGATCGGAGGCTGTGTGGCCCTCAGTGTGCTCTCTTTGAGAGACAACCGCCTGGCTGTCCTCCCCCCTGAGCTTGCGCACACAGCTGAGCTGCATGTGCTTGATGTAGCTGGGAACCGGTGAGTGTCTGCGTTGCCCCTGGGGACCAGGCTGCATCCCCCTATGTATGCTGACCATGCCTGCCTGGCCTCCAGGCTGCGGAGTCTGCCGTTTGCACTCACTCACCTCAACCTCAAGGCCCTGTGGCTGGCTGAGAACCAGGCACAACCCATGCTCCGCTTCCAGACTGAGGATGATGCCGAGACTGGTGAAAAGGTGCTTACCTGCTACTTGCTGCCCCAGCAGCCCTTGCCAAGCCTCGGTAGGTTGCTGATGGCTGGGTCCTGAATGGTGGGTGGTGAGATAGAGAGCCTGGCATGGCTCCCTGACTCTGGCCTTCCGCAGAAGACCCCGGCCAGCAGAGCAGTCCGTCCGAGAGCTGTAGTGAGGCCCCCCTGAGCCGGGTCAGTGTCATCCAGTTTGTGGAGACGCTTGAAGGTGACGAGGACGCCGAGGAAGCAGTGGCCGAGAAGCGGGTATGGAGGGGTGGGGACTCTGGGCGGTACACTTCTATCCCACCCCTGTCTGACCCCTTCCTGGCCTCTGCTCCTCATCCCTGTCCCCATGGCAGGGCCTACAGCGTAGGGCCACGCCCCACCCCAGTGAACTCAAGGTGATGAAGAGAGGCATTGAGGAGCGCCGGCACGAGGCCTTCATCTGCAAGCCTGACCCCGGCCCACCTTCCCCTTCAGAGGAGGTAGGCATGAAGGGGTTGGGAGCCTTGGATGTCTGTCCATCCTGGCTGTGGAGCTGTGAGGGCAGAGGCTCCATGGAGGAGGGCCCTGGAGATAAGCTGGCAAATAGGACTGGGGCCGCATAATCAGGCAGCAGCTGGAGGTCGGGCTGGGCAAAGGGTACAGGTGTGCCTACCTGTGGAGTCAGAATAAGGCATAATCAGGGCTGTGATTTCCAGGATCAAGTGCTGGACACGCATGGTGGCACAGGATGAGGTTGGCCAGGGGTCAGGCTGAAGGAGAGCTCTATTGTCTTCATTTTCCCATCTATTCCTGGGAAGGAGTTTGGTGCTGGAGCAGGGCAGGTCCCCTTGCTTATTAAGAAGCTTCTGTTGTTAGGGCTGTGGGATGATTCTCGGTACCTGGGTACAGCGGCTAGGCAGACAGGTTATGTACTGGCCATGGATGGCTACTTCCTGACTTGGGTAGCAGTAGGGCTCACCTCAGGCTGATGTCCTCTTGGGATCTTTTGTATTTATTCTTCTGAATCTGGGAAAAGGCTTTGCTAAGGTCTGAACCGTAGACCCGTGACTTTGAATGCCTCTGGAAGCAGTCAGGGTGTGATTGCAAGAAGTGAGCCTGCTGGGGATATGTGACCAGGGCAGCAGGAAGCCTAGCAGAGGCCTGCCACACGAGTATACCCTTGGGGTGACAAACGTTGATGCAGCCTGACCCTGTTCTCTGCAGGAGAAGAGGCTGAGTGCAGAGTCTGGCTTAAGTGGAGCTTCTGCCCCGTCAGCAAGCACGGTCTCCGAAGGCGAGCCCGAGATCCTGCTGACGGAAGAACAAGGCCTAGGCCAGCAAGACACCATGCTTGGCCAGGAGGAAGAGGAGGACTATGACGAGGTAAGGGCAGACAGGAAGGGAGCCTGAGGCCAGAAGAAAGACTTTCTAGGGGCGATGCTTCTCATCCATTATGTCTTCCTGAGCCAGATGTGTGATTGGGACCATGTCATATGCTGCTTAGCAACAGTGGGATCTCGAAGGGCTTCCTCTGTCAGGGTTTGCAAAACGTGGTACAGGAAGATGGTCCTGAGGGTTCCAGGGTAGGGTAAAGTTCACTTTTCAGCCAAGCTCAGTACTGTCAGATTTAGCACCTATATGCTTTCCCTAGATGGTGTCCCTACCTTCCTGGCCCCAGGCTGTGCTTCCACCTGCTTGGTCTTTACATGTTCTTAGGTTTCCACTTGCATTGCCATGTGCGTCTGGAAAGAGCAGTGTCCTCTGGTCTTGAGAGCTGCATTTTCTGTATACCTCTACATGCACAGTAGGGAACTGGTCAGCTGCAGGCTGTTAACTGCAGGACTCGACCAGTCAGCCATGGCTGGGCCCTGGGAGGAGTGAGCTGGGGCCAGGATGCCACCCTCATCCTCCTACCACTTAGCCCACAGTGCACTTCGCAGAGGACACACTGATGCCCAGGGAAGATGGTGAAAGTGAAGAGGGACAGCCTGAGCCCCCCTGGACACTGCCCAGTGGCCGGCAGAGGCTCATCCGCAAAGACACCCCCCACTACAAAAAGCACTTCAAGATCTCCAAGCTCCCGCAACCCGAAGCTGTTGTGGCCCTGCTGCAAGGGGTGCAGACAGACAGGGAGGGCCCCACTGGAGGTTGGCACAATGGCCCCCATACACCTTGGGCTCCCCGAGCCCAGGACGAGGAAGAGGAGGAGGAGAACAGGGTCGAAGAAGAAGGTGAAGCCACTACAGAAGAAGAAGACAAAGAAGAGGCTGTGGCTTCTGCTCCCTCTGTCAAGGTATGTCTCACTCATACACCTCCTGACCCAGGCTCCACTGGCTTAGTAGGCTGCTTTGGACCCTGGCAGGTAATAGCGTGAAGTCCATCCAGCCCTAATCTGACAGGCACAGAGGTTTTTCCTGGTTTACTGACACCTTGGCTGTCAAGAGCAGAGTAATGAATGTTATAAAATTGGCGTTGTTGTCACCTATTCCCAGGAGTCCCTGCCACTGATCTTACTTAAAGTTCTTGGCGGCTCCCTACCTGGGCCTGCCTGGTGGGGTGAGTGGCCAGGGGCGCTTGGAAGCTACGGGCCTCTCTGTGTCCTGTGTATTCAGGTATCTTGGACAAGGTCCTCCTCCTCAGGAGCTGCTGGCTCTCCCAGGATCCTTCCTGCCTCAGGAAGTGACCAGCCTTAAGGCCTTACTGCTGGCCTGTGGCCAGTCCTGTGGATCTGGTGGAAGCTCTTATGCCTTGTCAGGTCCAGTCCTGTGGATCTGGTGGAAGCTCTTATGCCTTGTCAGGTCCAGTCCTGTGGATCTGGTGGAAGCTCTTATGCCTTGTCAGGTCCTTCGGGATCCAGGCAGGACTATAGAGCAGTAGCGTCTCTTTATCCTCATGTTTGATTTTTGATAGCTCAGAAAGGACCTATCCATCTGCAGACTCCTTGAGGCCAGAGGAAGCCCTAGCTACCAAACGTCCAATCCTTTTTGTCCCTACAGTGCTCCTATCCTGAGAATATGAGCTGATGATACATGATATCTGGGGCAATTTGGGGATCAGTCAGGGACAGCCAGGAATAGACTTGCCCCTCTGGAGCCTTCATCCTAGCCAGCCAAGGCACACCATATAAGTGGTCTGCAGAGTTGCTCATGATTTTACAGACGGGAGGATCCGGGGGGGAAGGGGCTGACTCAGATTGTAAGAGCTTTACGGGATCTTCCTTCTGTCCTGCCTACCTGTGGTGAGGGCTGGGTAAGGTGGTGGCAGTTCCCAGCGGTGGCTAACTTGCATGCCTCGCTGCTCCTGTCCTAACAGGGGGTGTCGTTTGACCAGGCCAATAACCTGCTGATAGAGCCTGCTCGCATTGAGGAGGAAGAGGTCTGTACTGCTCGCTGCTGCTCTTTGCTCTGGGCCCGGGGCTCCTGCTGACTTTTGCTTCCTGGGCTGCGGGCTCTCACTTCTCCCCACCTCCATAGCTCAAACTCAGACCCTCTCCCAGAAGACTTCCTGACAGCTGCCACAGGGCTGGGGTTCTGGTTCTACTTCCCCAGAGCCTCTTGGTCTCCTGGCTGGGCATGCATGTCTCCACACTGGGGCAGCCTGCCTTCTAGGGGATGAGTGGAGATACTGGGCCATTTCTTATATCCTACTGTGAGCCTTAAGGTATCCTTATGTACAGAAGCAAGGACTGCTAGCTCTGTACTGCATGGGCTAGCTCACAGAAGTTGTGCCTGCTGCAATCACAGGAGCCTCCCTGCTCCTCTTTACTGCCCAAGTGGGCACAGATATACAAAGATGAGCTGTATGGGGCTGTCTGCCGCCAGCAAGCCCTTTCTGCTGCTGCAAGCACCTGGTATCCCAGGTCTTTTCAGATGTCCATGTCCACTCTGTTTCCAGTTGACACTCACCATCGTGCGACAGACAGGGGGCCTGGGCATCAGTATCGCAGGGGGTAAAGGCTCCACCCCCTACAAAGGAGACGATGAGGTGAGCAGCTACCTTGTCAGTAACCAGGGCCTAGTCTCCATGAGCTCTCTCTTGCCCACACCTGCCATTCTTGTCTCAAGAGACTTCCTCTTCTTTCTGGGGTGTCAATGGTCACTCCAGATGTCCTGCTCACTATCCTTGAGGATGTGTGCTGCATGAGTCACCCCAGGGCACCGAACAGACCCAGGCGGGTGGTCCTGCAGGATGTCAGGAGTCTGAGAACAGCTTACATGGCAGCTGAGTTGTTCCCTCTACAGACAGGCTTTCTGTCCCCATTTTCCCATGCTGGCTCTGACTTGTATGTTCTAACTTCTTGTGCTAGAGCCCTCCCAGTAGCTGAGTACAGCCCCTTTGACCTCGGGGACTGCTGTTCTCCCTTCATGCATTTGGGGTCCTCACATCCTCTCCAGAGGCAGGCCAGGCTGTGTCTGGCCTTTGTACCTTTCACAGCCATAAGAAGGTGCTTGCCTTTGCTTGTGCTCTTGTGTACCAGTCCCCACTTGTCCTCTAGGGCATCTTTATCTCTCGAGTGTCTGAGGAGGGCCCTGCAGCCCATGCTGGAGTCCGAGTGGGTGACAAACTTCTTGAGGTAAGTAGTGACCCCCTTGCCTTGCAGCAAGAGACAGCTGATCCCTTCAAAGTCCACATAGTTCTGATTATTGGGCTACTTGGCTGCTCCTGTCAGGAAGTTGGGACTCTGTCTTCCCCATCCAGAAGTCCACGGCCCAAAGATTACTGGTTAAAGCTATTGAGACCTTAAACAGAAGGCTTAGAAGCCCTCCATGCCAAGTTCCCTCTCCATCTGGGTCTGGGATATAGTTTGATGGTAGATCACTAGCCTACAATGGATGACAATTTGGGTTTAATCCCCAGTACTACAAGGGGATGGGATGTGAAAACAAAGAAGCAGCCCCTGGCCTAAACAAGAGGTACCAGGCAGTTCAGAAGTAGCCTGGTAGGGTCAGACCACCACAGTCCTGATGGGAAGTTGGTCTCTCTGGAAGCCCTAGAGGTTTCTGCCTGGATATTGGAGAACTCACAGGAAAGCCTTGACCTTCCTGTGGGGACAAGGCCAAGCGAGGTAAAAGGCTCTGGGATTCCAGACCGAGAGGGCTTGGGGAGAGGGGATGCTGCTGCCCTCATGCTTCCTGCTTAGCTCCAGTCCCAGCACTGCCTAGAAGCACGTGAAGTTGGCAACCTAATAGCCTTGCCTTGCATGCTCTCTGCTAACCAAATGACAGTTTCTGAGTGAGGACACCAGTGTAGAATGGCCTCAGACATCTGCCTGTGTCTCATGGCTAGCCTGGATCCTGGCATGAAGACAAACAGAAAGATCATAAGCACCGGGTGATGGTAGCGCACACCTCTAATCCCAGCACTCGAAAGGCAGAGGCAAGTCTGAGTTCAAGGACAGCCTGGTCTACAGAGTGAGTTCCAGGACAGTCAGGGCTACACAGAGAAACCCTGTCTCAACCCCCTCCCCCCAAGAAAAAGAAAGAAAAGAAAAAGGCATCAGTATACCTTTAGAGTGTCAGGGTGGCTATGCCTAGATGCTGATTGGTGCTACAGCTTTCGTCTTCTCTTGCCCACAGGTGAATGGTGTGGCCTTACAGGATGCAGAGCACCATGAGGCTGTGGAAGCCCTTCGGGGCGCAGGCGCTGCTGTGCAGATGCGAGTGTGGAGGGAAAGAATGGTGGAGCCTGAAAACGCAGTCACCATCACCCCCCTGCGACCTGAGGATGACTATAGTCCCCGGGAAAGGCGGGGAGGTGGCCTGCGCCTGCCCCTGCTTCAGCCTGAGACTCCTGTACCCCTCCGCCAGCGCCATGCTGCCTGTCTTGTGCGCAGTGAAAAGGGACTGGGCTTCAGCATTGCTGGTGGAAAAGGCTCCACACCTTACCGGGCTGGCGATGGGGTGAGGCATTGACGGGTTGGCCTAGGGTGGAGGAGGGGACTGTCCCTGATGAGCAGAGACATGTTAGGTCTCCAATATAATGGCTTCAATGTGGCTTCTCTTTCCCAGCAGGGTATCTTCATATCCCGCATTGCAGAGGGAGGAGCTGCCCATCGGGCAGGTACTCTACAAGTTGGTGACCGAGTCCTCTCGGTGAGTGGGGCTAAGTATGTCCTGATAGTGTCTTTTGTTTGTCCTGCTTACCATCTCTGACCTAAGTGTGTCCCTGTAGATCAATGGAGTGGACATGACTGAGGCAAGGCACGACCATGCTGTCTCCCTGCTGACTGCTGCTTCCCCTACCATCTCCCTGCTCCTGGAGAGGGAGACTGGAGGGACTTACCCACCTAGCCCCCCACCACATTCCTCCCCAACCCCTACTGCTACTGTTGCTGCTACCATGACCACTGCCATCTCCGGGGAACTTATGCTACCTAGGCTGTCCCCTAGCCTGTTGGCCACTGCCTTGGAAGGACCATACCCTGTGGAGGTGAGACACCTGCCCATATCCTGCTCGGCATCCACTCAGCTCCAAGTGTAGAATAAAAGCTCACCCAGGATCCGCTAGTCATAACATGGAGCCACACAAGGCAGAAGTAGTACATGGCCTTTCTACATATGCCCAAGAAGCTAAGGTTCTCCAGTCAGCCGCCATGTTGTTTCCCATCTGCCCTAGCATAGTCTGTCAGTAGCCTGCTCTGCTCCATGCCTATAGTCAGTGAAGATGTGTAGATGTCAGACTGCGTGGCGGGGTAGCAGACTACCCCAGAGGCAGATGGGTCCGCATGGGCCTGTCCATCCTACCGGCACTCCTTGCCGATCCCATTGCCAGAGTGTTAGCTTCTTTCCCCCTTGCCCTGCTCTGACTGAGGCCCACCCTGTCCTCAGGAAATCTGCCTGCCCAGGGCTGGTGGGCCACTGGGGCTTAGCATCGTAGGAGGCTCTGATCACTCCAGCCACCCATTTGGTGTCCAGGATCCTGGTGTATTCATCTCCAAGGTAAGTAGGCCTGGCAGGCAACTTGTGCAAGAGGCACCTGCCCCAGCCAGACTACTGCATGTGGTCCTCTCCTGCAGGTGCTTCCTCGGGGCCTGGCTGCTCGCTGTGGCCTTCGGGTTGGGGACCGCATCCTCGCAGTGAATGGGCAGGATGTTCGGGAGGCCACACATCAAGAGGCGGTCAGTGCCCTTCTCAGGCCCTGCCTGGAGCTGTGTCTGCTTGTGCGGAGGGACCCACCACCTCCAGGCATGCGGGAACTCTGCATTCAGAAGGCCCCTGGGGAGAAGCTGGGCATCAGCATCCGAGGAGGCGCCAAGGGCCATGCGGGGAACCCCTGTGACCCCACCGATGAGGGCATCTTCATCTCCAAGGTGAGGGCTCTTCCTTCCTGGGGCCATGGATAGGTGCCTGGTGGCGGTCTCACACTATTCTCCCTACAGGTGAGCCCTACAGGGGCTGCCGGGCGTGATGGACGGCTGCGAGTGGGGCTCCGGCTGCTGGAAGTGAACCAGCAGAGCCTGCTGGGACTCACACATGCTGAGGCAGTGCAGCTGCTGCGCAGTGTGGGTGACACCCTAACCGTGCTTGTCTGTGATGGCTTTGACACCAGCACCACCACGGCCATGGAGGTTAGTGGCCTACCCTGGGGATTGGGTGCTGTCCTAGCAGTGACTTTTACAGTCAGGCAGAGTCCAGTCTCTGCTTGGGTCTGGAAAGTACTTGGCCGTTAGGAACCAGCTGTATGGGAGTGGAGTGATGGGCCCTGTGTTCTGCAGCTCCCCCTTTTTTGTTTTTTTTGTTTGTTTGTTTTGTTTTTCAAGACAGGGTTTCACTGTTTAGCTCTAGCTGTCCTGGAACTCACTTTGTAGGGCAGGCTGGCCTCAAGCTCACAGAGATCCACCTTGCAGGCCCTTTTCTGAGCCCTCATCGCTGTACTGTCTAGAGGCTATAGTCTGGGTGGGCCGGCAGTGTAGAGGTGGTTGTTTCCATACCCATGTGATCAGGACCTGAGAAAACAGCTCTTATAGGGCTCTGGGAAGGCAGTACTTGAGGGCACATGGCAGCTAGCAGGACAGGGAAGAGAGAAAGCACTGTTCAGAGTCCCCCGTGCCCTACCCCCCATCGCAAGAAGGCAGCTTCCTGGTCCTACTGGCCATTAGGGTGTCCCTCTTATAGTCCCTTGGTGGAACTTCCTCCCACCTTCTGGTTCCTGGCGTCTTTCGGTATTGCCACAGGGCAGAGCCAGGACATGGACACAGGGTAGAGCTGCTTCTGCTCTCTGGCTCCCTGGAGTAGTACAAGAATGTCCAGCCATCAAAACTGGGCCTAGACCCAAGAGGCAGGCACCGTGGACAAGTCTCCGTCTAGTCTCATTGCTCCTCTCTGGGCTCATGCTTCCTCATTGTCCTGCCTTCTTGCTGTCCCTAGGACCCTCCACAGCTTCGCCTGTAGTCCAAGTGAGCCTTCAAGGGCCCTTTATGTGCACTGGCTGTCTGCTGTTCCCGGACATCCTTGCTAGTTGTGCTGGTCTCCAGGGTGCTGATGACTGTACTCCCACTCCCTATAGCTTTTATTCCTTAACCCTAAGGACAGGCAGCCATGCTAGGTTGGACTCCTTTGGCAGTGGATCTTTGGATTAGTGACTTCCTGTTAGATGCTGGCAGAAAGATACCCTCTGGCCACAGACCTGTACTTTGTCCCAGACTAGCTGGTGAGGGTCACTGGATGGGAAACAAGTTAGCCTTGGTGTTAGCATCTCTGGGTATTGTACTGAAGTCTGAGTGAGGTTCTACTCCCTGGTGTAAGGTTGACTCTTGTCCCGCTTCTCCCCCAAGAGAGTCCTGTATCCTGGAGGAGTTTTTTGTGTGACTTCTCCCTGGGTGGTCTAGTCCCTAGAGAAGACTTGCATTTTGTTTACTCACATTCGCACATGTGTTTAAAAGTGTGTCGCTTCATACACACTTTAATCTTTGAGTTCAGAACAAAACCCCTCTGGAAAGAGCATCAGCTTCAGGGTTGGAGGGCTGACATGGTTCTGGGTTCCCATGGCTGTGCATCTGCTCCCTGCTGTCGTGACCCGGGCTGTTTTTGCAATACCTGGGTGGCTCATGAGTGTAGGGAAGCCACTGTGCATCTACACATCCTTGGTCCTGCCAAAGCCTGTCTTGGCTGGGTCTTCATCTGTACTCTGTCTGGGAGCAAGGCAGGTTTCTAGCCTACCTAGTGAGACACTCTGGGCAGTGGGCTCCTGACCAGGAGCCTCTGAGGAGCCTTCCTGCCCACAGCAGCTGTCTGCTTTGACCTCTGTCTCCTCAGTCGTTTTCTGCTCTCAGGATGCCTTGGTTGCGCCTACGTTGCAGGTAGACACCACCTTCACACAGAGTTTACTGTCTGCTCCCCACCTTCGGGATGGGGTCTCATCCTGGGCCTTGCATATACTAGGGAGGGCTGCACTGAACTCTGCCCCTCTCCCTGGGGCCCCCTTTTGTGCTTCCCAGAACGAAGCTGTTTTCCTTCTTCCACTGAGTTTTTTCTTTCTTGGTGTTTCTGGCTCCAAAGTTTGAAACAAGTCTCACTGTGTAGCCGAGGTTGGCAATCCCCCTGCCCTCCGAAGCTAGAGGTTACATCTGTGTGCCATACACCTGTCTTGTGTTTGTTTCCCTTTTAGGATGGGATCCTTTGATTGCAAAAATTTACAAATTTTATGAATTAAGGCTTCTTCTGTAGGGCTGTGTGTGGAATATGGTTGTTCTGTTTCGAGACAGGGTTTCTCTGTACAGCAACTCTGGCTGTCCTGGAACTTGCTTTGTAGACCAGGCTGGCCTCGAACTCACAGAGATCTACTGCCTCTGCCTTCTCGAAAGTGCTGGGATTAAAGACATGTGCCACCAATGCTTATCAGTTGTCCCCAAGTGATTAATGAAAGTCTCACTGCTGAGGGAGCATGATTTGGCTGTGTGGTAGGTCCCATGCACTCTAGGACTTATTTCTTGACTTGGTCACAGTGAGCTGTGAAGCCTGCTAGGACAGTGTGCAGGGGCAGTCACTTTATAGTGTGCTCTACTGCTGAGCTCTTACATCACCCATTCTTGAAGTTTTGTCTGCTGTGTGTTCTCTTCTGAACTATGCCAGGTTCCATCACACAACTGGTTGGGACTCTGGGATCATTTTGTGAGTTTTTCTTGAGCCTCTTCCAGGCTGCTCTCCTTTTCTGTGAGTGCCAGTGGCTCCTCGTTGGCTGGCTTTGCTTTATCCCCTGGCAGGAGCACTATGGCTCACAGCCATCACACAGTGATGGAGGGGGCCTCTTCCCTAGGGCTTCCCTCATTGTCTGTTTTCAGCCTGGAGCTTTGGGCCACTAATGGTGGTAGCCAGTGGCTTTGCCTTGTGCCAGACTTAAGCAACTGTTTGTTGTAGTTTCTGTAGGAACATTTCCAAACTGAGGGTGTTATCTCTGCTTGTAATTGTAAAAGCAGTCATCTCTAGTGGGCACTGGGTGTCCTGAAGGGGCCTTCCATATATGCTCAGTGGGACTGGCCTGGTCCCAGAGGCTCCATGCTTGGGAGAAAACATTTTTCACACATCAGTACTCTTTACTGCAGGGTATGACTCTTGGCTTCTCATAGAAGAGCTGAGGACCTAGCACTGGTAGCTTTTGTCCCCACAAGATTGCCCGTTCTGAACCCTCTAGGTGTGGAACAGCATACAGATACCCTTACTCACACTCTGCTTCAAAGAGAAAAAGTTATTGTGCTTATTTTTGTGAGGAACCGGTGTGTGTTCCATGGTACATATGTGGAAGTCAGAGGAGAGCTTGTGGGAGTTGGTTCTCTCTACCATGTCAGTCCTGGGGATTGGACTCAGCTCTTCAGTCTTAACAGCAGTTGCTTTTCTCCCCACAAGCCATCTTGCTGACCCAGCACCTCACTTTTCTCAAACTACCCACTTGAGTCATCTGAGCTTGTTTGACCTGTGGGATCAGTTTGCCAGCTATTAGTGACTTTGACCTGCATCTTTCTACCTCCCTCAGGCTTGTAGCTGTGGTGCGGGGGAGGGTGTCCTGGCTATATCTTGTCTGCCCTGTGCTAAGGACTGATGTTCTCGGGGTTCCTGCAGGGTTTCCATACATCTAGGCTGTTGTTACCAGACCTGCAGCTGCTGGACTTCTCAGGCTCGCCCTACAGCAGCACATGTTCATCTTCTTTATCACAGTGATCCATCTTTCAATCCAGATTCAGCGCACGCGCGCGCACACACACACACACACACACACCAGCTAGAACGACCTTACTCTCCAGTCCTCTTCCCTCCGGTCACCTGAGCGTCTGTGTTGGTACCTGAGTGAGTTCTCACACCTTGCTCTTGCACTGGCTCCCGAGCATTTGGTGTAAGGGCTGGGTCTTGTGCTGGCGTCTTATCCCATCTCCTTCCCTGTCACCAGACTCTTCCACATATTAGTCACAGCTTTGTTTTGGTGAAGATTTATTATTTTCTGTGTATGAATGTTTTGCTTGCATGAATGTATTTACTGAGTGCATGCAGGAGCCCATGAAAATCAGAAGAGAGATTACTTAGAACTAGTGTTTTGGACAGGTGTGAGCTGCCGTGTAGATGATGGGAACTGAACCCATGTCATCGGCAATTGCTTTTACTGCTGAGCCATCTCTTTATCCTGTCACAGTTATTTTAATATCAGATTGTTCCAATAAGGTCTCATGGGAGGGGCTTGAGGCTGGGCCTGAGTCATTTTGACACCACCCATCTGCTGTCTTCTGGTCTCGTCCCACACTTTCCTGCCAAGCTGTGGGGCTGGCCATTTTTCCCTGGAGTACTGATTTTCTTTGGTGATGGTGATGTTAGAAGCCAAGGAGGTCTTGTGCACTAGTCTTGGGGTATCATGGCCAGAGATAAGGGCGGTGCGTGAATAGTTCCTATCTGGTATTCCTGGAGCCATAGGAAGCCTTGGGTCGTTTGCTGGCATTGTCCATCTTTCCAGTCAACACCACAGGTCAGCCCTTCTTACTTGAGTGGGCTTTTCTGACGTGGGAAATCAGGCTTCCTTATCCTTGCTGTTTTTACTGTCTGCTCAGCCCCTCTGTATGGCAGTCCTTCCCACCCCACTGAGCCTGCCTCTTGGGCCTCCCTAGTGCCTTTTTGACTGAATTATTCCAGAAGTGAAGAAGGTAGGCACCTTGTTTATTGTTTGATCTAGTACTGTTGTCAGAGTCTGAAAAAGACAAGTTTGTCTGCCATTGTGATTATTTTTATCCAGCTTTCTTATTTCTAGTGATCTTTGCTTTGTGTGTTTAGCTGCTCATTTGTTTAGTGTTACAGTTTGTGATCACTGTTGTCCCCTGCTCCTGCTTGACACTCTTGACCTCAAGTTCCGTCTTCCCAGTTGTGAGCAGCTGCTCCCTGTTTGTTTTCTTGGTTTCTCATCATTTCAGTGGTCTCTGGATCAGCATTACATAGCTGGGTTTGTCTGAGGCCACACTGCATTAGTGGGAACTCTGATGGTAACCATGTGGCTGTTATCTTGCCTTCCATTCTGCTGTCGCCTCCTCCTCCTGTATTCCTCTGGTGGTAGAGGCCTGACCTGGTCCTTTGTGCTTTGTGGATGGAAGGCAACTGAGGCCACGTTTCCATCATCTATATTTACCCTTCATCTAAATACATTTTAGCCCAGGCCATGTGCTCTCAGCTCCCTGCTTCCAGCACCACACACATGCGTGCATGCACACACATACACACACTCATGTGCATTCATACACACACGTGCACGCACATATTCCATCCCAGACTTCCAGTTCCAGAGCTAGCTTAATTTCCCCTTACAGTGTTTCTGAATCCTTACTCAGCACCCAGACTACACATTTTAAATGTAGCCTATCTATCCATCTGGGAGTATTACTTTGCTACCAAGCTCATTGCCTTTGGCTACTCCCTTCCCAGTCCCATCTTATTAGCTATTCCTCCTTTATTCCTAGACTGGCCACAGTCAACTTGTTTTATCCCCATGCCAAGCACTGTGGCTGAGCATGGCTGTTTCACATTCCTGTCATGTGCAGACATGACCCACACCCACAGTGGCCCCATGAACCTAGAGCCATAACTACTCTTTGTCCCAGGAGGATTGGGGACAGGTACACAAGAGACATGGATGGACCGGTAGGTTGTCCACAGAGCCTCAAGTGTCCAGCTTGTCAGGATAAGGGGTCCTGGGTCCAGACCAGCTTGCTTCAGAAGTGGGACCTTGCCAGCAAGTTCCTCCTCTCAGCCCACTCTTCTCCTTGCAGGTGTCTCCAGGTGTCATTGCCAACCCATTTGCAGCAGGCCTTGGCCACCGGAACAGCTTGGAAAGCATTTCATCCATTGACCGGGAACTGAGTCCTGAAGGCCCAGGCAAGGTCAGGATCAAAGTGGCTGTCAGCCTGGGACTGGCTTTGAGCTACTATTTCTTGATCATGTCCGCTCCTCTTACAGGAGAAAGAGTTGAGCAGTCAAACCCTACCCTGGGAGCCTGAGTCACCAGAGACTCTGGTGAGTCCCACAGAGACCCAGCTTAGAGCCTGCAGTGGTGGACACAGCCCAGGAGTGCTGGGTGGGAAGTCACACTCCTGGGACATAGTCCTCTTAGCACTGTGGTCCACTCCACTCTCCAGGGTCGGAAGCTGGAGCCCCTGAAGCTGGACTACCGTGTCCTGGCTGCTGTGCCCAGTGCTGGCAGTTTGCACAGAGTGAGTAGTCCATCTGCCTGTCCGCCTTACCTATCTGCCTGTCAGTCTCCCTTGTCTTAACTTCCTTTTTCCCTGTGGGAGGCACGGCTGCCAGCTTGAGTGCCACAGTCACCATGCAGAGCACTTTGTCTTGGATCAGGAGGCTTACAGAAGTCTGAGCTGGAGCTCTGCCTCCTAGCTAGGCAGCTGAGATTTTTTATTGTGCTTGTTTGGCAGTGCTGGGGATACAAGATGGAGCTTTGTGAATGCTATAAGCAAGCACCCCACCACTGACCTACATGCCCAGCCCTTGTCTGCAAAGCTTTTGACCTTTGTGGCTGTTGCTATGATCCACTCTCATAGGTTCCAAGGGTGCCTTTGAAGTCCCTGACCTCTTCCCCAGTGTCCACCTTCAGATAACTGGGTCGGGCAGAACCCTGCTGCTGCAGGCAGTCTGCTGGGAGAGGCAGCTGTCATTCCTCTCCAGCGTCTTGGGGTTTCATGGACATGGCTACCATGGAGGGGGTGGGCTGAAGCAGCTGCCGCCTGTGGAAGGAAGCCTAGTGGGTGTGGAAGGTGCAGCACTAACAGCTGGTCTGGGAGGGGCCACTCAGGGACCTAAGCTAGGGGTGTAGCCTTTGAGACAGTTGTGGGCCTGGGGGCAGGCAGAAAGGACATTCAGTCCTCATTGTTCTCCAAGAGATATTTAACTATCACTCCCAGAAGATGATGGGAGACCATTGCCAGAATGTGAGTGCTTAAGGGGTTGGCTTGGCTGGGACATTGCTGAGACAGGGAAGGGTCATGAAGGGCATTTGGATTTTGGGGTACCATTTCTCCCTGCTCCAAACAGCTCTAACAGAAGCCAGCATAATTTGAGAAAGCTATAGGTTGGGGTGCTTCTCTGACTCATGTACGATTGGGAAAGAAGCCTGGCTCAGGACTGGTGGTCGGTAGGCTTTTTGGGTCCCAGCTGTCTGCTTTCAGTCTGTTCATCTGTTCCCAGCTTTCCTTATAGATCTTAGGGCTGCACCTTTGGCAGTAAGCTACTGGTGTGACCAGGCTAAGGCCAGGGTCACCTGTGTCCTTTATGGAGGGCTAATGGTCATTCAAGCCTGTCTGATGGCATTACTGGGCTGTGGTCGGGTTAGGGAACAGGGCTATCCCTGTGCTGCCAGGATAAATGCACAGGCTACTTTCTGGCCAGGATACCGCTCAGCCAGCTGACTCTTTCCCAACCTCTACCCTCTCTCAAGGGACCACCTGTGACCACTGGAGGGAAGATGACTGAGGCCCCCTGTTCCCCTGGCAGCCAGCAAGTGAGCATCCCAGTAACAGGTGCCCCATTGTGGGCACCTGTGCAGATGGGTTCTGGTATGCAGGGTCCCCTTGGGGTATTGTTGTCAGATGTGTTTTTGTCCAGGGATAGCTTCCTGATTAAAGCTGGCCTTGGTGAAGGCAGGGACCTTGCTGGAGGAGTTCAAGCCTTTCATAAACTAAGCATACGATCTTTTCTGTACAGTTGTTCTTGTCTGTGGGTCCCTCCTAGTCCCCACCTTTCCCACTGCATGGCAAGGGCATGTTTCCAGCATTCCTGACAATGCATTGCAGGGTGGGGGTGGGCACAAGGTCACTCCCAGACTAGCTCCAAACCTCAACCCTTCCAAGACAGGGATTTGGATGAGTGTCCCTTGTAGCCTACTCTGTCTCCATTTCTGTCTGTCTCTCCTCCTATCCCTCCCTACTCCCACTCCGGCACCTCTGATCCTGCTCTCCTCCGCTGCCACCCCCTTCCCCTTTGCAGACAAAACCGGGGATGATCCAGCCAATGGCTCAGGCCTGGCCAAGGGGCTCCCCGGCCCCCAGGGGCAGAGGTGGCCCCTGTTCTGTGAGTGTCCTGTTCCACAGTGGGTGAGGGTGGTGAACAGGATGGTGGATGTGGGTTGGAGCAGCTGGAGGATACAGCTGATGGTTCTTTGGGAAGTGGCTGCACTGGACAGCGGCCCCAGCCTCACTTACGTTTATTTCCCCAGCTGCCCTCCCCTGATGAACTGCCAGCCAATGTGAAGCAGGCCTATAGGGCCTTTGCAGCTGTGCCCACCGTGCACCCTCCTGAGGACAATGGTACCCAGGTATGTGCAGTGGTGCCCTGCTGCTGCTCCTGCATGCTCTCTCTAGGGTGGGTACCCAGGGTGAGTGCCCCCAAGAGAAACACCAGCCAAGTCTGAGGGCCTGCTCCCCCTCTAGCCTCCAACACCTGGTCCCGCAGCCTCCCCAGAGCAGCTGTCCTTCCGCGAACGGCAAAAGTACTTCGAGCTGGAGGTACGGATACCTCAGGCAGAGGGTCCCCCCAAGCGTGTGTCCCTGGTGGGTGCTGATGACTTGCGGAAGATGCAGGAGGAAGAAGGTGAGGAGCCTAGACTTGAGGAGAGGCCTGGATGGGATGATGACCTGGCCTTGTCTGAAATGTCTGCCTGCCCACAGCCCGCAAGCTGCAGCAGAAGAGAGCCCAGATGCTTCAGGAAGAGGCAGTGACCTCCGTGCCTGATGTGGGGCTCACCTCGGACAGGGAGTCCCCAGATGATCAGCAGGAGGCTGAGCAGCCCTGGGCTGTGCCAGGCCATGCAGGAGGGTGAGTGCGGGAGGCTGAGCCCCACTCTCTGGCTTGTCTGCTGCCTGCCCTCCCTCAACATATCTATCCGTTTTTCCAGCCCGAGCTCATCTTCACCCCCACCCCTGGGAGGTAGTGCCCCTGTGAGGACAGCCAAAGCTGAGCGACGCCATCAGGAGCGGTTACGCATGCAGAGCCCTGAGCTTCCTGCCCCAGAACGAGCCCTGTCTCCTGCAGAACGTCGGGCTCTAGAGGCCGAGAAGCGGGCACTGTGGAGGGCAGCCAGGTGAGCACCTCCCCACCTCCACCAGACCCTGCCCACTGCACATCAGGTCCACGCAGCAGCATTCTCTTCTTCCACAGAATGAAGTCTCTGGAGCAGGATGCACTCCGTGCACAGATGGTCCTCAGTAAGTCCCAGGAAGGCCGTGGCAAGCGAGGACCCCTGGAGCGGCTGGCTGAGGCCCCTTCACCTGCACCCACGCCGTCACCCACACCATTAGAGGGTATGTGTTTCTATGGGCCAGCAAAGGGCTCCTCCTGCAATGAGCACTTCTCCCAACACTCTCTTCTTGTTCCCCCAGACTTCAGCCTCCAGACCAGTACCTCCCCTGGACGCTTGGTAAGGATCTTATGTCTCGGGCCCTTCCATACACCCCGTGGCCTGACGCTGCGGGGTTCCAGAGTCCCCACCAGCCTCACCTCCCTTGCACTCTCTTGCCTTTCCCTTCATGCTGTCCTTTCAAGCCTCTATCTGGAAAGAAGTTTGACTACAGGGCCTTCGCAGCCCTGCCTTCTTCCAGACCTGTTTATGACATCCAGGTACTGGAGGCTACTT
>LOJH01019171.1:0-16330 GCA_001685095.1 Ellobius talpinus | reverse complement strand
AGTTCCAGGACAGGCTCCAAAGCTACAGAGAAACCCTGTCTTGAAAAGCCAAAATAATTTTAAAAATTAATAATGTAATCACAAAAGTTTGCTAAATTAGTTCTAGGCAACGATGCTGGCTTCAATATTATCTACAATGGCAAGAATCTGAAAATAATAAGAGGCCAGGGAAAATTTATGTAAATAACATCATAATCCTCATATGGAATATTCTTCCACTGCTAGAAATGAACCAAATTCCACCAGTTGAAGTGGAATTATCTTAGAGTTATCTCAGAGAAAGTTCACATTAATGTGGAATTTCAAATCCCCTTGTCAAACATAGACATTTTGCTTTGGGAAAAGAATATGAGAAGCTCATCATGTATTTTTTTTCTTGAGACAAAGATGTGAGGGGCTGTCTTGCGAAGCTGGACATTTTGTATTACCACCTATGTTGTTTACATGTTCTAACCATACATATGTACATGCATTATCACTTGAAATTCTTTCATGACACCAAGATTATAAAAAACATAGCCCATGTAAGTGATATTTTCTCCCGTGTTTTTATTTCTGAAAAATGCTCCCAATATATAAATTCAAGTTTCCCAACTCATGATGGTTTAATTTTTGCTTTTTGACCTGATGGCTCTCTATATGTGAGGAAGTGATGATATACATTCAATAGTGAGGTGCTTAGATTTTGAAGTTTGTGGGCAGCAAGATGGCTCAACAAGTAAAGTCTTTGCCACACACGCCTGATGACTTCTGTTCAGCTCATGCAATGGTGGAAGAAGGGAGAACTGACTTGTTCTCTGATCTCCACATGTACGATGACATGCATGCACCCATCTGCATACAGTATACACTCATTTTTTAAAACTATTTTGAATTTTGTTGTTTCTGGACTAGTGACATAAAGTATAACCTTTTCTGCCAAGTAACAGTGAGTCACACATGGCCACAGTCATAAAGAGAAACAAACGCTGTACTATAGTGGGGTCTAGAGTTGATGGAAGGCTGTTTTCAGTGTTTGTGTGTGTGTATCTGTCTGTCTGTGTGTATGTCTGTATGTCTGTCTATGTGAGTTCAGAGGACAACTTTCAGGAATAAGTTCTCTCATTCCACCAGGTGGGCCCCAGGGATCGAACTCAAGATTCTCAGGATCATCAGCCTTGGCAACAAGCACCTTTTCCCACTGAGCCATCTCACTGGCCAATGACAAATCATTTCAAGATAAAATTCTTGTGTTGAAATTGTGCTTGAGTAGACATACAAGTCTTGTGTCTCTATGTAATATTTCCTGTTTCCTCCTGATAGTAAATGTCTCTCTTAACCAACTGGGCAGCGGGGGAGCAAAGTGAGCTATTTCAAGTTAATCTTACTCAGTCTAGAAATTCCACTGTGGTGGTGTGAATGTGTGAATACTTGATCCCCAGTTAGTGGAACTGTTTAGGAAGTATTAGGAGGTGTGGCCTTATTGAGGTGGGTGTGGCCTTCCTGGAGAAGGTATGTCACTGGGGGTGAGCTTTGAGGTTTCAAAAGCCCATGCCAGGTGCAGTGTCTGCCTGCTGCTTGTGGATCAGGATGTAAGGCTCTCAGTTATTGCTCCAGTACCATTCCTGTCTGATTTCTGCCATGATGATCATGGACTAAGCCTGACACCATTTGCATTGCAAGACTCCTACAGTTCCTCCTGGTTCTTAAGCACCATCACTCAGGTGTAGGTGTCTGCCCAGATTTTGATGTAGTGACCCTTCACCTAACTGCAGAACTCCTGGATCAGACTATTTCTCATTTACAAATTACATGCTAAACTCCACTGGGTCAAGATTCATGAGACAGATCCCCTCCATTTGCTTCCTCGGTGTGGTTCTTAACTTGACTGACTCCCTTAGAATTACTGGAAGAGCTTCAAAAGGATGCCAAGACCTTCCCCTTCCCCATTATCTTCTGATTCAGTTGGTCTTGGCCATAGCCTTGGCATCTTTTTAAAAGTCCTTAGGTGATTCTGATGTGCACCAAACCATGAGAACCACTGCTCTAATTTCTTCATGCAACCCAGTTAGCTAACTGAGGTTTTAGTTAGAAGCCACCCCTCTTGATCAGTCAGGTCTTTTGATGCATTGGTTTCTACTTATTCTCTACCTTCTTTACTCTTTGATGTGAGCATCATTTCTGGATTAAGCAAGTGTTGTTTTGTATAAACCCAAATAGATGATGGCTCACACAAAGCAGGAAGTTTCTAGTAACAATCAGAGAAAGACATACCTGAATGAGATCTCAGGGTATTTCAGAACTACCTTGGAAGGGGTCAGCACTTATGTTAGCGGAGACTGTGCTTTGTTTCCTGGCTACCCAAACCCAAATAATCACACCGAAGCTATATTAATTGCAACGCTGCCTAGCCAGTAGCTTGAGCATATTCCTAGCTAACTCTTATATCTTAAATTAACCCATTTCTATTAATTTGTGTATCACCATGAGGCTGTGGCCTACTAGTAAAGGTTTTGGGTGTCTTTCTCCTTCAGCAGCTATGTGGCATCTCTTTGATTCCGCCTACTCTCTCTATATCTCTGTTCAGATTTCCTGCCTGACTTTATTCTGCCCTGCCATGGGCTGAAGTAGCTTCTTTATTAACAAATGATAATAAAACATTCACAGCATACAGAGAGGAATCCCACATCACACCTAGAACAATCCAGGCACAGATTAAGTCTCTAAGCAGCTGGGAGCAGATCCCAGGCGAGAACTGTCCACAACATAGCAAGAGAGTACCTGAAAGTCCTTTGAGATGAGTGACTCAAGGCCATTCAAGAGCTGCTGGAGCAGAACCCACTTAGCACCATGGATGATGGGGGATGGGAGACTAGAGAACAAGACCATCAGGACACTTGCAATGTTCCGCTGAGAGTCTGCTAGAAGTAAGTCTTTCATCTGAATTGCTTCAGCACATCTCATACTTGTGTGGTGAGAATAGCTGTTCTCACTTTTCTACAGGACAGTAGGGTGCATGGAGTTCCCAGAGCAAGTACTGTGGGTGTGCACATGGAGCTCCTAAGAAATGCTCCTTTGGGCAGTAAGCAGAGCCCTTGCTATGCTAGGATATTCACAGGCCACTGGAGGATTCTCTATGGGGGCTGGAGGTAGAATCAGGATCCACTCCAGGAAGACAGGAATCCTTGTGGTGGAGAGGGCAACTCTTGATGCCTCATACCAGGTGACACACAATAGTCCAGTCATTGGTCCAACAGGTGCTCAGACTTCCATTGCCGTAGTTGCTACAAGCTCCTGGATATATCACAAAAGCATCTGAGGTCAACCATTTGGTTTGCATAACCCCAGGAGCCCCAACTGCATGTCACAGCTGTCCTTAGTTTCAGGCAGGCAGGCCAGCAGCCACTAGCAGGTGCCTTCCATAGCCAATGTGGCCCAGAAGTCAATCCTTGATCGTTCAGCTGTTGAGCATTATTTGAAGCATATGTCATGTGTTGTTTAGAGGATGGTGCCTATGCTACGAGTTGAGGTCAGTTTATAGATGGGCCGTGTTCTTGATAGCTTAGTTATATAGGAAATAGCTTCAGACACTATACCGCATATGGGACAACACCCCTTGATTCCACCAAATTTCTCTGGAATGGATATTTCCTTGTTTTAAGAGGTATTTTATTCAAGACTCATTAAAGGCATTTTAAAGACAATCAAGATTGCCTATAACTTTAGATTTGAATCAATGTCTTAAAAAATTAAATTGGGTCTTCACATTGTTGCATTTAAAGCAAACACAGGGATGACATAAGCTCACTTCAGGAGCAGGAACCCTCTCATAGCTAAGAAAAGGGGAGGAAGGGGAAGCTGAAAGAGGGACTCAGCAACACAGTTTATGCAGAGTCCACACAGAAAGGGGTCAGCAAGATGGCTTAGCAGGTGGTGGTACTTGCTTCACAAGTCTGATGACCTGAGTTAAAGCCCCACAGCTCTTAAAAAGTCAGATGCAGTGGTTGTTGTACGTCTGTAGTCCCAGCTCTCCTACGGTGAGATGGGGCACAGAGACAGACATCATCCAAAAGCTCGTGGATGAGCCAAGACCAGAGTACACATCACAGTATCAGAGACAGTAAGAAAGACCTTGCTTCACTCAACAGCAAGGGAGGAGAGTCTTCTCTGTGAGGAATGGTTTCCACCCTGTGTCTTCTTGAGGAAGGCCAATTTAGGAAGGGAGGAGAATCCTCTCTGTGAGGAATGGCTTCCACGCCATATTTTCTTGAGGAAGGCCCATTTAGCCTTTAGGACCTGTTCACTCTACTTCTATTTTTCTGTTCTACTCTACAAACAGAAAGCAAGGTCTTGACCTTGATTTTTGTAGAAGTGTGTACGTGTGTGATATGCGTGTGTGTCAGATACTGGGTTAGCTGATTCTTAACAGTTGGCCAATCACAAAATGTTCAGGGACAAATCTACTTTAGCACATGGTTTAGTTCTACCCCTTTTACTTCCTTTTGACATTTACATCAGGCCTCTGCTCTTCATATTTTAGAAAGATCCAGGGGTCCTAGCACAAGACACTGTTTCTGTGTCTTTTATTCAACATAATTAAGATCTTACCAATGAGCCTGTGAATCATGATACCCCTCATCTTTAATCAATACCACCCTGCCACCTAGTTTCTATCTTCATTTCAGAGGAATAAAATACCTATGGGGTAGGAAGCCGCTTTAGCTACATAGAACAACACTATAGAGCAAAAGCCAGCAAACTAAGCCCATGTGCCAAGTCAGGCTGCTACCCATATTTTAAATAAAGGTATATTTAAAAGCATAAAAAAGAAGGGAGGAGAGAATGGATACCCAAAGGTTGTACCCTGACCCCCCCACACACAATAATTCATTGACTAACTAATTGAAAAGCAATCAAACAAAGAGAACTGAAAGAGATAGAGCAAATATCTGTTATACCAGGGTGGTAGATGCTCCACAGATGCATACTTGTATTTTTCTGTCTCTTTACTTTGTTAAAATAGTATTAGAGATCAAACCCACAGCCTTAAACATGATATGCAAGCTGAGTTAACTACCCAGCTCTCTTGTTTTTTTATCTTTTTTCCTTTGAGACAGGGTTTCACTAACTTACTCAGGTTGGCCTTGGACTTGCAGTCCTCCTGCCTCAGCTAGGATTATAGTCCTACGTCTCCAGGCTCATCTCTTTAAAATTTTGTAACCAAACCAAACATTATTTTTTTAATAAGAGAATGTAGAAAGAAAATTTACTTGATATAATTTAGGTGAATGCTTGTGTTTCTCAAAGGTCCAATCATCATTCTTTTGCCTCAAAGATGAAAAAAGAATGAACAAATATTAAGTTCAGACACATAAGACATAATAAAATTATACAGCACACACATATTTACTTAGTTTTAAACACCATACTCACTAATCCAGTTAGGTACTAGGACAAGCCTGTACTTGGGGACATACCCAATGACAAAATGGTTTCAGATGTTGAGGTTTCCCACACTCACAATTTTCTGATGCCTGCATCTTGTCATAGGTGAGCCAGCAAGAGTTCAATCTCAACCTCTGTGTAGTACTGTGTGTGGGATGGATCCATGATGGACAGCCTCGAGGCGAGAAGGTGTGAGACACCGACACCACAGGGGAACCCTCCCACATCACCCCCTCACTCCTTCATTGCCACCATTCTCTTGACTGTTAACACCAAAGATTACCTTAGCTGGTCTATGAAGTTTTGTGTGTGTGTTGTTGGTTGGTTTTTATGAGACAGGGTTTCTCTGTATAGACCTGACTGTCTTGGAACTCACTCTATAGACTAGGTTGGCCTCAAACTCAGAGATCTGCCTATCTCTGGGGTTAAAGGCATACACCAGAAAAAATTTATATAAACAGGATTATTTGGGGAGTTTTCTTACCAGTTGCATTATCTGTTCTACTCAATATAGATATGAGATGACTATGTATGATCATATGTATTACTAGGCAACTCATTTTCCTAACTGAAGAGTTTTCTGTTGCATGAATAGATTATAATTTATTAACCCATGGTAGAACTGTTGAACATTTGGGAAGTTTCTAACTTAGGTTTCTAAGTTTCTAAGGCTTATGCTGTTATGTGTATTTCTTTCAGTGCAGATACCTACCACTTTCTGTATAATGTACTCTTACAGACATCTTCATTTAGTTTTTGTAGATATTGCCAAAACCGGTTTCCAAGATGGTTGCAGTATCATATGTTCCCTCCAGCAATGAGAGGTCATATTGTCCCTGTAGCATCAATTGGTCTGTATGTACTTTTTGTTTTGTTTTGCCTTTGATTCTATTACTGTGATTATACACCATGACCAAAATCAGCTTGGGGAGGAAAGGGTTTATCTCGGTTTTACATGTCCTCATCACAGTCCTTTATGAAGGGAAGTCAGGGCAGGAACCTGGAGGGAGGAATTGATGCAGAGGACATAGAGGAGTGCTGCTTACTGACTGCTCAGCTTGCTATCCTATAACCTAGGACCACCATCCACAGTGAGCCTGCTCCTCCCACATCACTCACTAATTGGGAAAATGTCCTATAAGTTTGCTTATAGGCCAACCTTATGGAGGCATTTTCTCTGTTAAGGTTCCCTCTTCTCAAATAGTTCTAGCTTGTGTCAAGTTGACAAAAACAAAAACAATCAGCACAGTTGAGTTTTTTGTTGTTTTGATTCGGGGTCTCACTTTATATCTCAGGATGTCCTGGAATGTACTAGTTGACCCAGGCTGGACTCCAATCCACAGTAATCTTCCTCACTCAGTTTCCTAAGTGCTGGAATCACAGGCATGAGTTACCACACTGGCCTGTGAAGTTTAAAAATTAAATGTATTTTAATTACATTTTTATATTTATGTACTTTTATTTTTTTATTGGGGGGCTGTATGTATCACAGCATGAGTGTAGATACTTGCAGGAGTTGATACTACCTATGCTGATTTGAATGAGAATTCAAATGAGAGCCTGTAGACTTATATGTTTGTAGAATAATCCTTCTGTACACTGTGAAGATGTGTCTTTGCCAGGGCACCTCCTGATTGGTTTAATAAAAGAGCTGACTGGCCAATAGCTAGACAGGAAAAGATTGGGCAGGAGAGTCAGACTATAAAGACACTGGGAAGAAGAAGGACAGAGGCTGGGGAGTCTTCAGGGGTAGAGAGAAGTAAGATAAACATGTCATGCTGAAAGAAGGTACTACCACATGACAGAGAATAGATGAAAAATAAGGGTTAAGTTATAAGAGCTAGTTAGTAACAAACCTATTGGCCAGGCATTCATAATTAATAATAAGTCTCTGTGTCGTTATTTGTGGAGCTGGCTGAATAGACAAAAAAGTCCACCTACACATTTGAATGCTTAGTCACCAGAGAGTGGAACTGTTGGAGAAGGATTAGGAGGTGTGGCCTTATTGAAGTAGGTGTGGCTTTGTTAAAGGAAGAGTGTCCTGGGGGAAAAATGTTGCCAGACCCAGTGTCTCTCTCTTTTCTGGTGGGACAAGAGCCTTTTCCCATTATTATTAAATTCCATAAAATGTAGTAATTGTTAGAAGACTACATACACTGAAAGCTTTAATTGAACTTCTAAATTGTGGAGGACAATGGTTGTGCCAATACTGTGTAATCCTGCCTACACTGACCAAGAATAGCTATTCATCCTCACTTTCATCAACCCTGGGTATTCACAAACTCTAACAGCTCTACTTCTCCAAAAGACCTCTTCTTGAGTTAATTTTGTGCTTTCCTTGTTAATAAGGAAGCAAGCCAGATCTGGTGACTCAGGCCTATAATCCTATTTACTTGGGAGGTTTAGGCAGGGGAAGGCAAGCCCAATGCTTTCCTACAGTATAAAGAGAGATCACAAACAGCCTGGGCAACATAGTTAGACTCTTTCTCAATATGAACAATTAAAAAGGCCTGGGGCTATAACTCAGTGATAAAGTACTAATCCAGGATGTATACAACCCTGGATTCAATCCCCAATACCTAAATAAAATAAGCAACCAATCAATAAGCAGTTAATACAGTTTTTACAGATTTATTGCCCATTTGATTTCATTCTGTGATTGATATATTCACTTTCTTGTATAAAAGAATTTTATTTCCCAAGATTGTACATCCAGGTAGGTAAAAAGGTAGGATTTAAATCCCAGATTGCCTAACTATGAACCCACATTTATTTTACTATATGATGTAATATACTCTATACTGAATGTCATACTGTAGTGTAGACCATGCATACCAGACATGGTGTTACACTATGTGTCACAATATAATGTATGTACATCATACAATATATATCACACTGTATATATCACACTGTATTGTGCATCACGGTACACTCTACACAATGCTATATATCACACACTACATGATACTATACTGGGTATCCATACATTACACACACTGTAGACCATACTCCCCCATACACCATGATATTGCACTATATTCCTTCCTACACATGACACTCACATATGACATGCTAGGACAAAGATACCATGCTGTACCATGCTATCCACACCATGCAGTCTCTTTATTGTCTGGAATGAGTTTGTGTCTCCTGAAAATATACATTCTACAGAGCTTCACCTTTACTGAAGAGCTAAGTATGTGCAGTCATTAATCTGATAGTCATGCCCATTTGCTATTCCTAATTTCCACACGGTAATGAAAAACAACTTTTACGTGGGAAAAAACTGTTTGTTGTTCTTCACATTTCAAGCTTCCCCACAGGGGACAAACATTTCAAAGATGTTAAATAACTTCAGTGTGAAAGCTGAGGCACACTTCCTGCTCAGCAAGCCTGGGAACTCCTCTTCTTTTCTCCAGGGTCAGGAGGCAGAGAGGCCAGGACCCTTCCTGCTCTTGTCTGAAGATGAACCCGCAGGGATGGAAAATGGGCTGGTCATGAGACAGTGCGATGCTGAGGCAACAGGCCAGGCTTCCATTTCTGATTCTGGCTCATGAGCTGGGAGCCATGGGCAATTACTTGCCCCTTGGGATTTTTGCCTTTTCATTTTTAGAAAGTTTGTGTTGGACTAGCTGGTTTTATATGTCTCATCTTGGGCAAAAATGATATAATACTGTGTATTTTATAATGTAGACTGTGGGAGTTACACTGTTTCCATTAGAAAAAAAAGTCCTACAACTTACCAAAGTATTATATCCTCTACAATACAAGAGCACCAGAAAGGAAACCGCAATACACTTTAAAGACTCTGGATCTCTGGATGGTAAAATTTTGTTCTGTGTGTTTTTCTGCATTCTTTCAATTTCTGTACAATGAATATGTATTGCGTTGTAATCTAAAAAATGTATTTTGTTTTTCTTAACACATTGGAACTGTGAAAGACCCCAAAATAGAATAAAACAACCCAAATTTTAGCGTCACTAGAGGGAAGGCGTAATGTCCCACATATTATGGAACATTTTAAGATGTCAGGGGTTCAGGATCTCATCTGACAGATGAGCTCATCAGCAACCCAGCCCTCTCAGCAGCATCCGGGGACAGTGTTTCCACAGTGACTCACAGAGACGGTGCCAGCCAGGCCCGGATTGCAGCCTTTTCCATTTCCAGCCCCAGAGTTGTGATGACCTGACACTGTGGTTCTCATGGAAGTCTGAAACAAGCCTGGCCTCATCATAATAATGATTGCCTATTCATGGCAGCAATGGGAATGAGGGTATGACTAATGACATCTGGGGGAAGCATGGGAACAAACCCAAAAATTGCAGTGACTTTCTGGTTGGGACACACTGGATAGGAAAAGAACTGTGTATCCGCAAACTCAAGAGTGTATGGCCTGGCCAAGGAACCAGAAACAAAAACAAACAGCAGACTTAGGCCATTTCTCAGTTTTCAGTGATGTCTTGAGATCTAGGATAGGAGTTAAGCAAGAAGGCACTTGATGGGTGGACTCCTCAACATCAAGGGAAAACTACTTGGGCCTCAGGACACTGGAAAGACCCATCTTGGTGTGACAGACTTATCCTGCAAATACTGTTTTCTGATCTCTGTACCCATACTCTTCCCACCACACCTGATAATATCAGGCATATGAGTTATGTTTGCATCATCATGATCAAAATACCTGACAGAACAAGGAAGTGAAGGTTTATTTTGGACCATAGCTCCAGATCTGCTTCAGTCTGCCATGGGGGAGCAGCTCTGTTCATGGTGTCAGAAGCATGCAGCAGAGACTACTCACATCCCTGCAGACCAGGGAGCAGAGAGCAAGGTCAGAACCAAGGGCTAGGGATAACCCCCAAAGGCCTGCCCTTAATGACCCACTTCTCCCCACCCCTGCAAGTGACCAGCATCTAGAGTTTCCTCAGCCCTCCCAACATAGCACTACCAGCTGGGGAACACATGTTCAAAATAGGAACCTAGGACACAGGGCACATTTCAGATTTAAGCCATATCAGATTAAAATCAAATCCTTGCCAGTTTACAAGTTTAGTTGATAGGGTAAAATGTACAATAGTCAGGTAATTCAGTTTCCATCAATGTTCATCTACTGGATTCACATATCATTAAGGAGTCCACAGACAGATTTAGAAGTCCTTGAACTCAGATGAGTTACTAATATCTTACTCAAATTTAGTCTTTCCTCCCATAAAGTATGCTGACAACAAATTACACATATAGGACAGAACCTCAACACTGTCATGAACAGATGGCATGGGAATGTTCAAATCCCAGTGCCATTGCTGCGTTTATCTCATAGGAATGCTTATTCTCATTACTACTTGAAAAGCCATGAAATATATTAGACTAATTGCTAGAGCTTGTCATTTATTACAATCACTAAGAAATATGTTGATTAAAATAGTAAAATTTAACTTAGTAAAATTATGATAACTATATCTACTAAATGTGTCCCTCTTCATTTTAACTTGTGCATTCCAAAACATCCTAAGGACATTTCGTTTTAAATACTTAAAAATGGCATTAAACTGGACATGGCGGCATAGGGCATAATCCCAACACTCAGGAGGTGACAGCTGGAAGATCACAAGTTTGAGCAGGAGACTACACTGTAGTCAAAGCAAGACTAAGTTATAAAATCTGACCCTGCCTCAAACCAAACAAAATCCAAAGTCTTAAGTCCCTTAACTGAATTTTAGAACAACTGTCCAGAAGTTCCCAATGTCCAAACCGTAAAATCTACACTTGTTGGCTTCCTAAGAAAAACTCTCTCAAAGGAGCAGGAAAATATGATCCACAGTGATAAAAGCACAGTAAAAATAGACCCCAAATGGCATAGTGAGTATAATTAGCAGCTACATGCATATCCTATCTAAGATTAAAAACACCCTGTACAGGACAAAGATTTCAGAAGATGGAATGGGTCAGGTACTGTCTCAGAAAAGTTCAGTAAACTCAGAGACATATCAAAAGAAACTCCAACATAGGCCTGGGGCAGAGCCAGTGAGTTGAAGGACAATCTTCTGTGGTCTGTAGATGTGTGATTGGAACCTGATGGGGACAGGGGAGGGAAAGGAATTTGACAAAATCGTAATCTGAATTGCTTTGGGTAAAGTGGATGCTTTAAAGGTTTGTTTTTATTTGTTTGTTTAGTGTGTGTGTGTGTGTGTGTGTGTGTGTGTGTGTGTGTGTTGCCTTCAGAGGCCCAAATAGGGCATCAGATCCCCTGGTGGTGGAGCTACAGGCAGTTGGGAGACATCTGTGAGTGCTGGGAACCGAACCTTGGTCTTCCACAAGAGCAGGACATTCTCTTAACCACTCAGTCATTTTCACAGCCCAGCAGACAGTATGACAGTTTCAGTCCTTTCCAGCTCGTGAATGCGTGATGTTTTCCCATTTGTACGTTTGTATTAGTTGTAATTATTTGTCTATGTGTGTATATAACTGTACTATTTGTACTTTTTCAATTTCTCTCATTGGTTTTATATTTTTGCTATGTAGTTTAAGAAGTGTTGGCTTTAATTCTTCTTTGAGTGTTTGATCGAAGTCCTAAGTAAAGCCAGCCAATCCTGAGCTGTTGCTTTTTTATTTTGATATTATTATTATTATTTTATTATTATTATTATTATTAGGTTATTGATGGAGTGTATCCACTCACACTGATCTTTTCAGGTTCTCTATTTCTGCCTTACTGTCTTGGTAGGAATTTGTCCATTTTTTTTCTGGCTTACCCAATTTATTGGCATAAGTCTCTTTTAAAGAACTACCTTTTATTATTTCAGTACTGTGTATCAGATACAAGGCCTCACTCACACTAAGCAAATGCTATATGCCCAGCTCAAAACAGATGCCTTTACCCAGAAAAAAAAAATCTTTCTCAAATGGAGACAAAATAAAGTCATTTAGAACATGCAAATGTTGAATGACTCCTCACTAGCAGACCTGTCCTACAAAACAATGTTAAGGGACAAATTAAAATAGAACTATAAAATCGATGAGAAAAAGAAAAAAAGTACTATTGGTAAAATTTAAATCTAAACATATTAAAATTCACATTAAATGTAAGAATACTAAATATAAACTAATGATGGTCAGAGTGGGTATAATTATAAGACCTGGGTCCAGGCTGCCTACTAGAAACATATGCCAAATATGAGAAGCAGATAGGATAACAGCAAAGGTAAAAAAAAGATACAAGATGCTGACAGTAATTAAAGGAGAACTGGATAAATTTCTATTACTTTCAGAGTGGATCTCAGAAATAAGACCTATACTGTGAAAAAGGAGCGCTGTTCTATGATCCACTAATTGGTTCGTCAAGCATTAAGAAGACATAGCAATGAGGAATGTGCACTATCTAATAGCAGAACCATTAAACAGAGGCTGGCTAGAAATGAAAAGACACAATGAAAAGTTGTACTCAGAGGTTCAAAACTCCTTTCTCAATAACTGATGGAGCACACAGGAAATCGAGCAATGTTGTCAAACACTACAGTCATCGGCAAATGCTGAGTGTCCCTGAAAACCACAGCTTAAGCCTTGGGTCCCAGGACGGCGCTATTGAGGTTGCTGTGAACCTGCAGAAGGAAGAGCCTTTGAGACATCCTTAGATCCTTGGGGAGATACCTCTGAAGGGAATAATGGGACCCTGGCCAATTCCTTTTTCTCATTTGCTTCTTGATGTTGTGATGAGCAATTTGTTCCAGCTAACACTCCCTGCAGGTGCTATTAGCGTGCCTACCAAGGCCCAAGGCAACGAGTCCACCCAATCTTGGAATGGAGCCTCTAGAACTGAGGACCAACACCAAACAAAAAATCAAAACCACCTTCCTCTCCCTATGTACTGATTATCTCAGTTCTCTCATTGTAGTGATGGAAAGCTGACTAACATAACTTCCAAACATTGAGTTGATTAATGTTTGTAGAAGTAACTCCACCTGACAACAAAATATGCATTCTTTTCAAGTACAACTATTTACCAAAACAGACACTATTCTAGCCGCAACAAGTCTCAGTAAGTTTAAAAGAATCCAAGTCATACAAAGTACAATTTAGATCTATTTGGAGCTAAGTTAGAAATCAGTAATTAGAAGATACATGGATGTTGCTCTCAGTGTCTGGAAGATAAGCAACATGTTTCTGTAGAACCCATTGGCTGAAGAATCAATCTTTATTTCTTAAAATTTTTCTCAACATAATTTTTATATATAATATATTCTGATTACAGTGTCCCCTACCTCATGCCCTCCCATATCCTCCCCACCTCCCAGCTGTCCACCCCCCAACACTTTCTTTCTCTCTCTCTCTTTATAAAACAAATAGGCAAATAAGAAGCCAATAAAACCAGAATAAAACAAATCACAAAGAAAAAACATGAGAAACACACACACTCAGAGACATTTACACACACACACAAACACACTAAAAAACCACATAATTAGAAACCAAAATATACAAGCAAAAGAGCTGTAAAGGTTTAAAATTGCCCAAACAAACCATTATGAGACGAAACATCTCCCCAAAGACCACTGTGTTTGTTCCGTGTTAGCCATCTGCTGCGGGACATGGGCTGCCCTTCAGTGTGATTTCCATACTCAGTGAGACTCCACTGGAGACAACCGCTTTTTCATTTGTAAACTGTTGTCAATGAGAGATAGCTTCTGGGCTAGGAATGGGGGTTTGTGTCCAGTTCCCCTCTCAGCACTGGTCCCCCGTCTATCTTGGGCCTGGGCAGACCCTGTGCATGCTGCCACGGTCTCTATATGGTCATAGGGGTGTCAGCCTTGTGTCTGTAAGACTGTTTCCTTGGTGCCTTCCAGTCCCACTGGCGCTTGCAGTCTTTCTTCCTCCTCTTCCTAACAGATCCCTGAGCCCTGAGGAGAGGGCTTTGATGAAGACTTTCCATTTAGTACTGAGTATTCCAAGGTCTCTCACTCTCTACACTTTGTCCAGTTATGGGTCTCTGTATCAGTTCCCACATACGGCATGAGGAAGCATCTCAGATGGTGGCTAAGCAAGACACTGATCTAAAAGTATATCAGGATGTCATTAGGTGTCATTTTATTGCTATGCTCCTTTAGTAGAATGATAGTATTTAGTTTTCCCCTAGATCCATGGCTTGCCTATCTAGCCTCAGATTCTTGGCCACCTAAGCAATGTTTGGGCGCAGGTTCCATGTCACATAGTGAGCCTTAAATCTAATCAGATAGTGGTTGGTTACTCCCATAACTATTTTGCCAGGGTATCATGCAATCAGATTATCATTGTAGATCAAAAGGTTTTCAGCAGGTAGCATGCAGAGTACCTTTCAGTACCATGAGTACTAGTCAGTTGGGGTAAATAGACTTGAAAAGGAGGGGCAAATACAACCCAAGTCATGAAAAGAAAGGAAAACTAGAGAAAGTAGGTCCTTGAGGTCACAATCCCACAGAGTGAGTTTGACTCCAGTCTTTTTAATATCCCTCTCCTTGCCAAAGAACATGAGGCTTTTTCTTAAGGAATGCCCCCACTCCATCTGCAGTGTGGAAAGCTGTCTCCTTAAAAGCTCCTGTCAAGGCATTAGACATTACCATCTGAGAAAGTCACCTTCTCTAACGTTATCAAGCCATCCCTCCAGCATACCCTGCAGCAGAACCCTGTGTACCCTTAGCCACAGGGGTTTCAAGACTGCTAGGAGATGACTGGAGGACCTGTACTGAGCCCATAAAGTTGCCCCTCAGTATCTGTGGGAGAAGGGTTCCACATCCCCTGTGTAAACCAGAAACAATGGCCATGGCTGCTCATCTCTGCACATCTTCCCATAAGCTTCAGATAATCTCTAATACTTGAGTATAAGGGAAATTATAACATTGATTGTAATAACACTGAATATAAGGGAAATGCCTCACACATTGCTGTTGTACTGTGTTCTTCAGGAGCAGTGAGATGAAGAAGCTGTGCACATGTTCAGTACAGACTTGTTTTAAAAAATTTTGAAACTGTAGATGCATAGATGCAACCTATACATAGAAAGCCTGACTGTATATATATGCTATGTTTCCCCTATACAAACACATCTAAAATCAAGTTTAAATTAATACAGTAAGGGATTAACAATAACTAATAAAAAGTGGACAATTATAATAGGTTAAGCAAATATGCTCTCTCTCTCTCTGAAAATATGCCGCAATGCACATGTGGAGGTCAGATGAAAACTTACAGGAGCCTGTATTCTTCTTCCACCATGTGGGCCCTGGGAAGTGAGTTCAGGTCTCACTGCCACTCTCTGGAATATCTTCCTGTACTGGACTCCCCTCTTGTTGTTAACCGCTGGTGATGGAGACTGTTGACAGCAAGCCCCTGGGTCACAGGGACTTCTGTAGAAGGCCTTGGAGGCACTGTCTCCACCATCCTGCTCACCTGACTTTCCTCTAACACCTCCTATTGCCTTGCAGACCAACTGGGTGCCTGCCACCCTCTCTGTAGACCAAGAGAAGGCATGAGCTTTGTTATTGACAAACGTCCTTGCTACCAACCAAAGGAGTTCACTCATCCATCTGCTCAGCCTGAGTGTGTGGAATGGGCTAGGACAACATAAAGATCAATGTCAAGTAAATAGCCAAGACTTCAGAAAACCAAATCCTGCTTCCAAGCACAGAAACCCAGAGAGGAATGTGATTGTTAAAAGTGTCTCTGAAATCAGAGACAGGTGGGAGAGCAAACCTTCATGACCTATGGATTTGTAAACACTGCTTTATTCTAGAGGCAACTTCTTAGAACAAAGCCCAAAAGAGGAAAAGTGCTTCTCAGATAAAGTCTAATGTTCATATTTTGTTTGATTTATGCCAGCTTGCTTTTCCAAATACTTTCCATTCAGTTTGGTTGAATGAGGAAGGCTTCATCTTCA
>LOJH01019170.1:3916-14095 GCA_001685095.1 Ellobius talpinus | reverse complement strand
GCAGTTTCTTTATTGATTAAGCAATGAAAGCAACACATAAACAGAAGGACCTCCCACACCATACAGCCTTTTAGACAGAAGAACCATTTATTACATCAAGGGTATCCAAGGGCCTGTACTGTCCTGCAAGTTCTAAATAAGTTTAGTTAGGGTCACTAAAAATGACATAAGACAGAAAATCTCCTGGCTCTGCCTTCTTCTAAAGTCCTATTCCAAAGGTTGACAATGCCTCTCAGCTCAGAACTTGAGCATTATAATGGGTTTGCAGGAAAGATCTTAAATATCAATCTCATCTCTCCCCTTCTGCATTTAACAAAAGCAAAGCTATGAAGTGGATCCCCCTGGTCCTATAATAAGCAGAAGGCAGAAGAGGACTGGAACACAAATACTGTACATCTTTCAAACAACCTAAGTTTTAGATGCTATGGAATTTGCATAAGCGTTCTGGTTTTCTTTGGGTATTCTAATCATTTTCCTCCTACTCTCAAGTACTTGGAATGGGCAGAGGACTGCAAAGTTTAACTTCTGGCTTGCTGAACCATCAAAGTACAGTATTTGGGACAGAAACTTGAAAGTTGCTAAGTCATTGTTGATTTTTTTAATCAGATCAGATGATACGATCCAATGCCCCAAAGGTGGGAATGTCTTGTTCTGAAGAAGAATTTCAGCAATCTGAAAAAGGCACAAACACTGAACCATTTAATTCCCCATGCATCATTGAATTCCCCATGAGCTCTGGATAAGAACAATTGCACTTGGTATACAAGCCAGGGATCCACCGACTGCCAACACAGCCAGAAAGCTGGAACTCAGAACGTCCTGCAACTTTTTGGAAGGCTAGAAAAGCAACAAGGGAGAAGAAACTATTAGAAGTTTGTATTCCTCGGTGTCTTCTCTCTCCCAACCCCATAAAATAATCAAAAGTACCACCAGTCTTCTCCCATCTCAGCTTGATATTTAATTTAGTAGAGACTTGCGCTAAGGGCCACGTGCTTCAAAGGATTTACGAGGTGGCTGTTTGGTGGAAAGTTCACAGTTTCAGGATTTCAACTCGAGCCCACTAGAATGTTGTTCCCTTTTTAGAAACTCAGTTCATGAAACAAGTAAAATTAGAGCTGCTTTTCCTAAAAGGCACTTTGCGTTCGCAGGGTGTTTCTATGAGAGGCAAGCATTCCAACTGTTGGAAATGTGATCACAAGTCAGGACAGAAGTGGCCAAAGGGCCCACAGTGACTTAAATCAATTGAAGAATCTTCTAGAGATTGTTCTTGGTGTTGACAGAGAAGATTTGTAAAGCTGACCAAGTCACCAACAAATATCTTTTTTAATGTACATATTTATTTATTTAATTAATTTGTTTTGCATTTCTAGCCACAGTTTCCCCTCCCTCCTATCCTCCCAGTTCCTCCTCCCCAAGCCCCCTCTGTTTCTACCCCCAACCCACCCTTCTTTGTTTCTAATTAGAAAAGGGCAAGTCTCCATGAGTATCAATTAAACATGACATATCAAGTTGTAGTAAGACTAAGCACCTCTCCAAGTGTGAAGACTGGGCAAGGAGACACAGTATGAGGAGTGGGGTCCCAAAAGCCAGTAAATGAGTCAGAGACAGCTCCTGTTGCTGCTGTTAGAAGTCCCACAAGAGGATCAGGCTACACAGCTGTAACATATATATATACCTTGAGTGCCTAGGTCAGTCCCATGCAAGCTCCCTGGTTGTTGGCTCAGTCTCTGTGAGCTCCTAGGAGCCCAAGTTAGTGATTCTGTGAGTTATCTTGTGGTGTCCTTGACCCCTCTGGCTCCTACAATCCTTTCTCCCTCTCTTTTGCAAGATTCTCCAAACTTTGTCTAATGTTTGGCTGTGGGTCTGCATCTGTTTCCATCAGTTGCTGGATGAAACCTCTCTGATGACAATTGGGCTAGGTACCAATCTGGTCACAGGAGATGTCCAGTTCAGGCTATGTATTGTATCGCTATAGCTAGGAATACCTGGGGTCATCCTTATAGCTTCCTGGGAGATTCCCTTGGGCCGTGTTTTTACCTGACCCCAAAATAAGACCCCATTTCTAGTAGTCTCTTTCAGTACATTCCTCTGCTGCCCCCCACAACAACATGATCACTTATGTTCCCACTCTCAGTCCACTCATGAAATCTCTTCTATTTCCCCTTCCCAGGGAGACTGAATCTCAACATGAACCCTTCTTATTAACTATTCTCTCTGGGTCTGTGGATTGTAGCACAGCTATCCTTTATTTTACAGCTGATATCCACTTATGAGTGAGTACATACCATGTTTGTCTTTCTTGATCTGGGTTACCTTACTCAGGGTGGTTTTAACTTGTTCCATTTATTTACCTTCAAATTTCCTGGTGTCCTTATTTTTAACAGCTGAATAATACTCCATTGTGCAAATGTACATTTTCCTTATCCATTCCTTGCTTGAGGGACATCTAGGTTGTTTTCAGGTTCTGGCTATCACAAATGAAGCTGCTATGAACATAGTCAAATAAGGGTCTTTGTGGTATAAGTGAACATCCTTTGGGTATATGCCCAAGAGTAGTATGGCTGGGTCCTATGGTAGATTGCTTCCCAGTTTTCTACAAAACCACCACATAGACTTCCAATATATCTGTACAAATTTGTACTTCCACCAGCAATGAAGGAGTGTTCCCCTTGCTCCATATCCTCGCTAGCATGAGCTGTTACTTGTGTTTTTTATCTTAGCCATTCTGACAGGTATAAGATGAAATCTCAGAATCATTTTGATTTGCATTTCCCTGATGTCTAAGAATGTTGAACAACTCCTTAAGTGTTTCTCGGCCATTTGAGATTCTTCTGTTGAGAGTTCTCTGTTTAGATCTGTATCCCATTTTTAAATTAGATTGTTTGGTTTGCTGATATCTAGTTTCCTGAGTTCTTTACATATTTTAGAAATCAGCCCTTTGTTGGACTTGGCTTGGTGAAGATCTTTTCCCATTCTGCAGACTGCTGTTTTGTCCTATTGACAGTATCCTTTGCCTTACAGAAACTTTCAATTTCATGAGGTCCCATATTAATTATTAGTCTTAATGTTTATGTTATTGGTGTTCTGTTCAAGAAGTTCTTTCCTGTGCCAATGCATTTGAGATTATTTCCTATTTTTCTTCTATCAGATTCAGTGTATCTGGATTTATGTGGAGGTCTTTGATCCCTTGGACTTGAGTTTTGGGCACTGTAATAGATATGGATCTATTTGCATTCTTCTACATGCTGACATCCAGTAAAACCAGCACCATTTGTTAAATATGCTTTCTTTTTTCTATTGTATAATAATAGTTTTTTGTTGAAAATCTGGTGTCCATAGGTGTGTGGATTTACATCTGGGTCTTCAATTTAATTGCAATGATCCATCTGTCTGTTTTTGTGCCAACACTGTGCTGTTTTTATTAGTATAGCTCTGTGGAAAAGCTTGACATCAGAGATGGTGAGACCTCTGGAAGTTCTTTTATTGTACAGGATTGTTTTAGCTACCCTGGGGATTTTGTTTTGCCATGTGAAGTTGAATATTGTTCTTTCAAGGTCTGTAAAGAATTGTGTTGGGATTTTTAATGGGATTACACTAAATCTGTCTTTTTATCTTCCTGCTTGTAGTATGTTAAGATGATAAAATAGAAATGCCGCCGACGGAGAAATATCTGTCAACACTAGTGCTTTACTTTTGAATATGAAAAACGGGGTCTGGGTTCTATCCAGATCTAAGGCTTTTCAAATAATAAAGATTAAAGAGGAACAGAATGTTTTCTGTGTATGAAAGGTGTAGTAGGGAAATGCCTCTTGCTTTCAGCACAATTATCGAGATCCAGGATGTGGCTGGACCTGGAACAGAGAAACTATTCTACAAAGGAAGTGCAGTAAAGGTTCTAGGCATTTTGGATTAAAACTGCCACAGCTAACCTCTGCCATTGTAGGACAAAAGTAACCAGAGAACTTCTAGGCAAATGAAGTGTGGCTATGGATTGTTTTTGTTTTTCATTTGTTCTGTTTTTTGTTTGTTGTTTGTTTGTTTTTACTTTATTTACAAGAGCAGACACTAAGCTGAATTTAGTCTGCTATCTTGCCATAGCTCACAAATTGCTGCCCTAGACCTTGAGGACAACACATTAGGGGTCAAATCACAAGCTGAATGTGTGAAAAAAAATGTGGAATGAAAGTAGCCAGGGTAACCAGGGTCACTACAGATACCAAGCTGATAGATACTGTATAAAATTCTAAAACTGTCCCTGACTTTCTCACCTTTCCCCCATGTAAATCAAAGATATATGAAATAAAGACATGGACCTGGTCTATTTTAGAATATTTTAATTTAATTGTCAACAATAATCAAAAGATTCCTGAGCTGACAACATGGTGTAACAGATAAAGGTGCTTGCTTCCACACCTGATGACCAGAGTTCAAATCACTAGGAATTACTTAGTGGAAGGAGAGAGCCACCTTCCAAAAGTTATCCTCTGACTTCCACATGCATATTGTGGCATGAATATGTGTGGGTATACATGCACACACACACACGTACACACACATAAAGGAAATATGAGTCTGCCATTGAGAAGGAAGAAATATATACGACTAACTCTGCTCAATCCTTTGAACAGCAATTATTCAACATTTTAACTTACATATTTGAGAGCTTCCACTGGGAAAGTATTGAAGTTTCATGTATTGAGAATAGTATAAAGCACTGTGTATTAGAAAATCACACACGGGGTCCCTTTAATGATCTACAAAAACAGCTTGAGGTTGTGATTGCTAATGTCAGGTCTTCTGCCAAAATGGTCCACAGACCTGAAACTTACTTTATGTAAGGAACATGTCAGGCCTTAGCTTCAAGAAGGGACCCAGTGGAAAAGCATCTCCGTATGCCAAGAAAAGCAATTCTGTGATCAGAGACAGTGACTACGGTAGACAGAGCCATATGAAGCCAATTGTGTTAAAGAAGATCAAACCCCCAAAGATGCCCTGGATGTGTTGAGCCTGATTGCAGCTCCAGGAGGGTCCGTCCATAAAGAGACACAGCATTTTGAACATGGAGGAGACAAGAGAAAGGCTCAAGAGATCTAGTTCTAAAACTCATATTTCCCCCAAAGGGAAAATAGTGTAACAATTAGAAAAATTACCTGTTAGAAAATAAAATTACTGATAGTCTTAAGAGAAGAAATCACACATGCTTTACCACATTGTTTTGTGCAGTGAAAAGAAACAGCTCCATGTCCACGTACATTGACATCTCTCTTTAAATGTCTGCCATTCCTCCAGCCTGTGTCAGCCGTACTGCCACACAGGGAGAAAGAACCTGGGCTGTTTCTCACATATTAGGCTTCTCTTAAAGTTAAAAGAAAATTAAAAGTTTATTCCATTTTCATGGAATCAAAGAGATGAAGGGCCTTTAAACACCTCCTCTTTGATCATCTATGACCTAGCTCTGGGAGCACCTTGGGATTCCCTGCTGCCACAACAGGTTGTATAGTGGGAACCCTCCTTCCTCCATTGTGATGTTGCTAGTCTTAGCCTGTACTAATACATATTCTTAAGAACCTCAGGATTTTTCTCTATGGGAGAAATATGCAGTTCTTCTTTAATGCTCATTTCCAAAACAACCGAAGAATTCAGTTAGTTTCCAAGAAGGAAAAGTGCAGGCATTCAAGAAGGGAGGCACTAGAACACATGTAACATGAGAAAGAGGAACCAAAAGGAGACTCTGGGGATGGACTGGTAATAGGGAGCTCAGGAGGATGAGGGGGAGGACAATCAATAAAAATAACTTTTGTTCAAAAAGTAATAATACCTATATACTAAATTTAATTATTTTATTATTAATAATAATTATTATTAATTCTTAATTATTAATCATAATTTATTATTATTTATGTGTATGTCTGGATATGGGCCAGATGAGTATCATATCTCTTGAATCTGGAGTTACAGGCAAGAACTGGGTGCTTGAACCTGAACTCAGGTCCTCTGTCAGAATAATATGTACTCTTAACCATTGAGCCATCACTCCAGTTCCAAATTTTAAATTGTTAAATAAAATACAATTTAAAGAATCAGTTTTGCTCTATTGCTTAGAGAAAGAAAGTGAAAGTGTAGTGGATTGCTAGATTATAGGAAGAAGTAGGCTTCCTTTGCTCCACTCCTGATCATTTTAATCAGTCCCTACGGAGTCTCGATGATCCTCTATCTACCGATTAAGATCTCTTTGCATTTGCACTACAACCTGGTCTCCTTGAAGCCCGTATGTCTCTCTTGTCAAGATTCATTTAGCACACCTGTGCCTTAAATTCATGCAAATACTAATGTAAGGTATTTATGATATTCCAAAGAAGTCTTGAAAACTGCCCTCCTTTCTCATGCAGCCAGGATGCATCGGGGAAACTATGGTGACAGAGCAAGAAGATTCTGCTGTAGATCCACCTCCTTATGCAAACATTTGAACCAAGGCAGGGCCTCTATGAACCTCATCTCAAAGTGGGGAGGAGACCATCTCCCTCAAAGCAGAGAGGATTAGAGAACACATTGCTTTTGCACAGATTAAAGGAGAAAATGCATGCAGACATGTTTTGAAGATTCTAAGGTGCTAATCTGTTATTTTCTGCTGCTAACTTTTCCTGGAGGAAAAAACAAAGGTCACATTTTGACTATACCTCTGCTGTTCCTTGAGGAGAGTCAGCCTGCCATGGAGAAAGTCAGGCATTAGATATATGTATCATCCCAACATCTCCCCTGGTAAGTCTTTTGTCCCCTATATACTACTGTCTAGAAATTATGTCAGTAGATGGCTTTTGTAGCCTATTCTGATGCTACTGAAATTCTGAGGTCTATACTGCCCCTACTCAGCTGCAGAGGCAGTTGGAAGAAAAGAGACAAAGCTTGCAAGGAAGAGAAGATGCCCCTGGGGTTGAGGGTTAAAGGGGGTGTTAGAGGATAACACACCAGAAACAGATGACTTGTACAGAAGTCTTTCCATTAATGATCCCACAATTAGATGTAGCTTAGTGGGATGACAGAGATTGAACCTAAAAACTTAGACATGCTAGGTAAGCTCTCTATCACTGAACTATAACCCCATCCTTTAGTAATGGCTTATTTAGTGCTAGAGATCAAAGAGACCCAGCAAAAAGTAAAAGAGAACATTGAACAAAGGAATCCCATGCTAATGGTGACAGAAATTTTTCACCAAGTGTCAACAAAGTCTTTGTCTCATCAAGAATAAACTGAGAGACTGAATTTTTTGTATTCTTTAACCACGAGGTGTAGCTAATCCCACATAAACTGCTTAGGGCAAAAGCTACATGAAATCAGAACAAACCATTTAAGAGGGAAAAACAGAAGAACCAAATAAACACTGAGAAGATTTTAGTTTGTCTTTGGTGAAGAAAATTTGACATTAATTTTAATAGCACTATGAAAACATAACATAAACAATACAAGCATATCAACAAGAAGTTATGTCATTAAAATACAGTTATTGTTGCTCATCTCAACTCTCCCCCAACCCCTGTTTGTATGTGCACACACACCATCATCTATCACCCTTGGTATCCAAAGAGAGTTGACTCCAGGATTTTCCCTCCCTCATTCATATGTCCAGACCTGCAGATGCTCAAATCCCTTATACAAAATGGCATCATGTTTGGGTCTAACCCATGCATGCTTTCTCATGAGCCTGAATCATCTCTAGACTACTATAACACTTGGTGAAATGTAAATGATTGCTGCACTGTACATAATCATTATACTGTACTGTTTAATGAACTATGACAAAGGAAAAGTGTGCACATATTTAGCAGAGACAAATTTTATGTTGAAAGATTTTCAATCTGCAATTGGTGGAATCCACAGATAGGAAGCCCACAAGTATGAGGGTCAACCCAATGTAAATACATACATATAGACAAAAATAAATGTATACATACATGAATATGTACATAAATAGCATTTCTTCACACACATATGAAACTTTTTAAAAGTATGGTAAGATGTTACCTGACTTTGACATGAGTCAAATCACCTGACAACTCATCACAGGTCACAGACCAGGTCACAAAACAGATCAAGGGAATAACCTCATCATCTCTAAGGGATTTGTGCTAAAACCATTCATCATTCTCTATTCACTTTTGCTACAGCTCATGCCATCTCTTAACCATTCCTTTGACTCCTCCTCCCACGTGTCGTGAACAGAAACCGTTCAGAATTTTCAGGTCATTGATGTGAAGGGGATGTTGGGAGGTCTAGTAAAAGAATCATTCCTTAAATAACCCCCCTCAAAATCTACCGAGAATAAAGAAGAGCCCTCAGGAAGACCAAAGAAGGAGAACCACTGTCTAAGGAGGATTGCTTCTCTAATGAGCACATTCATATTTGATCTCCATGCCGCTCATATGGAGTCTCCAAGGACGTCGCCTTTACTGGCAGAAACTGGGAGGTTTTGAATATAGCTCAATTAATGCATAGAAATTAATAAAATACAGCCAGAGGAAGCACGGGAATGTGAGAGCAAAAACCTGACATCTATGAATCATAGGCTTGGGAGCCTGTTGCAGCAAGTTTAGTAGGCTTGGTACTATGCACAGAACATGGATGGTTGAATCAGAACTGGATTTAAATTCTGATTCTGCTGCTATTAGCTAAACAATGTAAGGAAAGTCTACTCATCAGTAAGGTAGGGCAATGAATTTGTTGTGGGTTATTTGTGGTTTCCTGTTATATTATCTGTTATTGTCAACTGATCCTGAGATTTACAACTGACCCACCATGGTCTAATCAAATTACCTTGTTTGAGACCAGAGAAATTTAAATGGATGACAAAGGTTGTAAGCCTTAATATAGGGTGACGTTGATCCCCTTACTCAGCCAAGACCATCAACTCCTCCTCTCTTTTTTAATTATTTATTTATTATGTATAGTGTTCTGCCTGCATTATGCCTGCATGCCAGAAGAGGATACCATATCTCATTATAGATGGTTATGAGCCACCATACGGTTGCTGGGAATTAAGTTCAGGACTTCTAAAGAACAGTCAGTGTTCTTAACCTCTGAGCATTTCTTTAGCCCCTCCTACTCTTATGGCTATTGGCTGTAGTTATTGACCATACTATCAGCTATAGTTCTTATTTCCACAAGAAAGAAGACTGGGTCATATAAGCCAGACTGGCAGAATAAATCTTTGATTCTTTCACTCACCGAAAGTGGGTCACTCAAAATAGACTCACAGTCCAAGTTCAGTGAGTAAGACTCAACTCTAGAATGTTTGTTTGAATTGTTGAAAAAACAGAATGCCATTTCACTCTGTTGTTTAGGAGAGAATGGACCATTAGTGTGGTGCTGCTAATGGTTTTGCAGCTTGAGCAGGGCACCTGCCTAGGAAGAAGGCTTAGTCAAGAAATAGAAATCTGGCAAATTCTGAAAATTACCTCGATGCTGAAACAGCTGAAAGGGGGCTGGGCAGCAGACCAGAGACATCAGCAAGCCCTCCCACAAGCCCTTCTGCTACCTCAGCAGATAACCGAATACCCCAAAGTCCCTCTGCTAACTCAGCAGGCGTCCCCAGACTTCTGCAAGCTAAAGATAGCTTTCCCTACCCTGCTGCTGGAAGGTCCCTAACCACTAGGACTTTTCACCAATCAGCCCCCATACTAATCTTTCTTCCACCAATCAACCCCAGRTTAATCCCTCCTCTCTGGAATTCCCCTAACTCCACTTGAAAGGAGCTTGTGACCTTCTTTGGGGGTCACTCTTATGCCACCCCCAACACTGAAATAAATAAAACGCTCTTGTTATTGCGTACGTGGTTGTTGGTCTTCTCCGGGGGCTTTGTCCTTGAACCCTAACAGATGCAGGATAAATGCTACTTTGTAAAGAGCATGATATCCTTAAAGGCAAGCAGAGCACGAAGAGTGTGGAAAATCAGAGATTCTTGGGCAAGATGACTGCAAACATCCCTATAGCTCCATGTGGGATAATGTAAGATGTTCCCTGAGGATACTTCCCAGCCAGGAGAAGTGGTGCACATCCGCTAATTCTAATACACAGAGGTTGGGGTAGGAGAATTGCGAGTTTCAGACTGGCCTAGGCTACATAGTAAGACAATCAAAGGAGAGAGAGAGAGAGAGAGAGAGAGAGAGAGAGAGAGAGAGAGAGAGA
>LOJH01019169.1:9564-21365 GCA_001685095.1 Ellobius talpinus | reverse complement strand
TTCGGGGGGCGGGGCGTATCGGATAAGGGGCGGGGACAAACCCGGAAGGGAACAGGGAAAAGCGAAGGGAGGCGAGAGCGCATGCGTCAGGGCCAACCATAGGCAGCCAAGGAGTCTTAATGAAAATGGGAGAGTTCCAGGGGGCTTGCTGACTGGGGTAAGGCCTAGTAAGAGTCTATTCTGGGTTCTTTGAAGGGGCTAGCTCCTCTTCATCCAGTCCCCACGGAACACTATTATTGCTCCTTTATTCTGACTGTGTCTATGCAATCTGACTGTAATCGCAATCATTGTTTCAACTCTGCAAAGCAGATCTCACACACAGAAAGGTCAAGAAACACTGTAGCCTGACACAGCACAGTTAATATGTTTCCAAGCTGGTATTCTAACCCCCGATTGTCATCAGAACCTGTGTTCTTTTCCGCCACTACTCTACCTAACAGAATGCTCCCTTCTAACCCAAGCCTAAGGCTGGCAGAAACCATGTCTAAAGCCATCTACAATTTGAATTGTAGGTCTTCTTTGGCTCTACTTCCTTGAACAATGCAGGACCAGCTTTGGTGTTTCTAAAGGGGTTGGGGGCAGGTTCTGAGGTGATAGAAGGGTAGACAAGGGTGCCTTGGTCTGGCCTTTCCCTTCAAGCTAGACTCCAAGAGCAGGGGTAGCCAAGAATCTGTTCAGTTCCCTCATACCCTTCAGGGCCTCCATGAAGCCACATGAGACGGTAAGACATCCCTTGTAGGCAGAGAACTCTCCCATCCCCCAAATGTTTCTGATGGGGGTAGACATGTAGTTCAATGGTTAGAGCACTTGCTGCTCTTACAGGAGACCCAGGTTCAATCCCCTGCCCCCACATGACACCCCACAACCACCTAGAACCCTGATTCCAGAGGATTCAACACTGTCTTCTAGCCACGGCCGGCACCGAGTGTGTGTGATGCACACACAGATGCAGGCACTCAAACAAAATCATGTTTAAACTTATTTTATATGTCTAAGTGTTTGCCTGCATGTATGTCTGTGCTTCTAACCACTGAGCAATCTCTCCAGTACCAACAAAATATTTTTGATTATAAAAATAAATCTTTTGCCAGATGTGGTGGTGCATGCCTTAATCCCAGCACTCAGGAGGCAGAGGAAGGTGGATCTCTGGGAGTTCCAGATCAGCCTGGTCTACGAAATGAGTTCCAGGACAGCCAGGGCTTTTACATAAATAAATCCTGTCCCAGGGAAAATAAAATAATTTATAATTAATAGTAAATAAATAATAAATCTCTTTTAAAATGTCTCTGATGCCAGGTCTTTTGACTCTCAGAACCTAGGGCAACTTTTTGCTCACCACTCTTTGACATACAAGGGCCCCACCAGCTTTTTCTTTTAAGAAATTAGCTATCTTCATTATAGAATCATCATTCAGATCTTTCATGTGCATTTTCTGGGCACACTTCAGATGCTTTCCTCCATGTCTCCCTAAGTTTTTCTAACCCCACAGCTCAGACATTTCCCCCGAGTTCCACAGTCTTAGGCTCCAATCCTGTGACATTGGGTCCCACAAAGTTTGTAGCCCACTTGGACCTGCAAAGCTCTTTCCTAACATTCATCACTCGGTGTTTTAACTCTGTCCCCAGAACCTAATAACCTATGCTAGGGCTCTAAACCTATGAATTAAACTATTTTGAAACACCTACTGTATGCTAGACACAGTGAGCCTTTTGCTTCACCCTTGAAACAATACACCTCCAGGGCAAGTGTATACTTAACATTACAGAAGAAACTGGTGGAGGTGGAGAAAGATAGTGACTTGTTGGGGTCTAATTCTACATTCTCAGAGACTTTAGGGATGGGAGTTGATGCAAGAGAAATAGGTCTTGTTCTCTTTGGAGGCCCCTGGGACTTGCTGAGTCACTTTGTCTCACCTGTTACTGCCAATCTTTGGGAAGGAGACATGACACCAGGGGGCAGAGAAGAAGGAGCTGACGGCAGAGGCAGAGGGGAATGCAGGCTGGCCCATGGCTGAAGCCTCCATCCCAAAGCTGGGGGAAGAAGCAGAAGCCACACCTTGCCCTAGTGTCCTGCAGCTGGAAGAGCTCCTGAGGGGCGGGAGAGCCTCTTGCAGCCGCGTGGACGAAGTCTGGCCCAACCTTTTCATAGGAGATGCGTGAGTGGCTGCTGGCAGGGTTGTAGGAGTAAGTCAAGAAGAAACAATCCTAGAACTCTTTACCAGCGGAGGTGGCAGAGAGGGAACAAGAACTAGTTGCTTCTAGTCCACCCCAGGCCAGGAATTTTCTCCCTAAGTGCCAGGAGCTATTCAATGACCAGTTTCTAACAGCAGAGGGAGCTTGAGTGTTTTCGGTTTGTTTCTTGGGAAGGTCTGAGGGAGTTGGTGGCTGGGAGATCCCTGGGGTCTTCAGGCACATCCTAGACAACTGGCCAGGCTGGGAAGCAATAACGTTTGGAATATGAAATGGAGTAGCCACAGATCATAGTTCTGGTCCCAGCTTGCCTCTTGTAGACACTAAAGGTATCACTTCTAAATATTTGTAGATTAGTAGCTGGTATGACGTGGTGACCGAGTGACTCTAGATCATGTGCATGAGTCAGAGGACATGGGGCAAGAAGGGAGGGGCAGCTAGTTCTCGGGGGCTGAAGCAATCTCTTCCTGGCTTTGGTGGGGGCAAGCTGCCTAAGACAGCAAAAGAGATTTAAACATACCCCTGGCACCACCAACTCTACCAACAGAAAGTTCTGGAATGGAGAGTTGCACGCCCAGCTCAGTACAGATGAATTCTAGCTACCTTTCTACCCTTATATGCTCCCCAAATCGAGCCAGAGGCTCAGCCCACATCCAGTCTCCTTTCTGCCCTTCTCAGGGTGACAGCAAATAACCGCTTTGAGCTGTGGAAGTTGGGGATCACCCATGTGCTGAACGCTGCCCATGGGGGACTCTACTGTCAGGGAGGCCCTGACTTCTACGGCAGCAGTGTGAGCTACCTGGGGGTACCAGCACACGACCTCCCTGATTTCAATATCAGCATCTACTTCTCCTCAGCAGCTGACTTCATCCACTGTGCCCTCAACACACCTGGCGGTACGTGATACCGACTACATTCGATTCTGCTCACTCGTATAGTCAGTTTCCCTCCATCCTCAGCCCTCAACACACCTGGCGGTACGTGATACCGACTACATTCGATTCTGCTCACTTGTATAGTCAGTTTCCCTCCATCCTCAGCATCCTCCCATCCCTGGTTTTTGCGTTGTTTTGTTTGTTTCTCTTTTTTGTTGTTGTTTTAACAATCTTCTGCTCTATGCCTCAGCATCTTAGCTAATGACATTGCTTCACAGATGGAAAAAGTTAGCTGGGCGGTGGTGGTGCACACTTTTAATCCCAGCACTTGGGAGACAGAGGNGCCCTCAACACACCTGGCGGTACGTGATACCGACTACATTCGATTCTGCTCACTTGTATAGTCAGTTTCCCTCCATCCTCAGCATCCTCCCATCCCTGGTTTTTGCGTTGTTTTGTTTGTTTCTCTTTTTTGTTGTTGTTTTAACAATCTTCTGCTCTATGCCTCAGCATCTTAGCTAATGACATTGCTTCACAGATGGAAAAAGTTAGCTGGGCGGTGGTGGTGCACACTTTTAATCCCAGCACTTGGGAGACAGAGGTACATCTCTGTGAGTTCGAGACCAGTTCGGTCTACAGATTGTATTCCAGGATAGCCAGGGCAACACAGAGAACCCATACCAAAAAAAAAAAAACAGATGGAGAAAGCCCAAATCTCAAGGCATAATAAATTAGGAGCAGCCACACAGCTGGAAGCTAGATCTCAAAATCACCTGAACAGTTCTTACTCCACAACAGACAGCCCTGGGAAAGCACCACATGGTACCCAGAGGTCTGCCCCAAAGTACCTTCAAATGAATAAAACAAAACACCCAGGATACAACAGGCCTTGAAAGGCCTCAGAGCCCTTACTATATATTCATCTGGGGAAAGAGCCATGGCCCTTGCTCTGTAACCCTGGACAAGTCAGTGTCCTCCGGGGGTTTCATTTCCTCATTGTTCTGTGATGAGGGATTTGGTCAGGGTCACATTGCTTTGGAACAGCCAGAGCACTGTGACACCCTCTCCTTCTTCATCAGCTCGTCCCTCGCCTAGTTGTTATTCACTTCGCGTCAGGGGAAGCACTAAATTCTAGGAAGCCAGACCTGCTCTTGTAGAACCTGCTAATCAAACTGTGATGTGCTCTGAGCGTTGCTGACGTGAGAGGGCAGATGTTACGTGAGAGTTACGCAGACACCCGGTGCAGAGGACCATGCGTTGGGGATTGGTCTCTGCTATGTTGAGTGGTGAGGAAAGCTGATGGGGAAAGCCATGTCTGAGATGTGGCTTGATGGATGAGTAAAGGCTAGTCAGACCAAGATCAGAGGAAAGGTCAAAGGCCACGACAGCTCCAAGGCACCGAAAGTCTTCCTGTACTCATAGAGCTGAGGTTCAAGGTGGGTTCAGAATGGCTAGTTCTCAGGGGCTTTTGTTTTGGTTTGTTTTTATTTTCGAGTCCTCTGTGTTTTTCTCTCTAAGTAGCCCTAGCTGTCCTGAAACCAGTTCTGTGGAGCAGGCTGACCTTGAACTCAGAGATCTGCCCAGCTCTGCCTCCTGAATACACCTCTGCGTGCCACCACCACCTGGCCTCCAAGGCTTCTGTAAGTCACGCTGAGGGTTTGGACTGGAGTTCAAGACAAGTGTTAGTGTACTCCTTTGAAAGATCAGGAAACTGGGGCCCAGAAAGGCTGAGATACTTGCATAGGGTCCCATAATACACCCAAGACAGGTTTTGGGGAATGGAATTTGTGCTTGGGTACCATTCCTTGGTTGGGCTGGCTAGTGGGAAGGAGTCAATCACCTGAAGTCTTTTTCTTCTCCAGCTAAGGTGCTCGTGCACTGTGTGGTGGGTGTGAGCCGCTCCGCCACACTGGTCCTGGCTTACCTCATGCTGCATCAGCAGCTCTCCTTGAGGCAGGCAGTCCTCACGGTAAGGCAGCACCGATGGATCTTCCCCAATCGCGGCTTCCTCTGCCAGCTCCACCAGCTGGACCAACAACTGCGGGGTGCAGGCCAGAGCTAAGGAACCCGGTAAGGAAGGGTAAGGAGGCAAAGCTGAGTGTGGCTGGCAGTGAGAAATCAGCTGAGGACCTAGACGGGAAGCTGGTTGGCAGGGCCGCCTGTGGCTGGAGGTGAGGACCCACTCCTTTTCCCGAGCTGCTAGGCCCCCTTGCCTGTCCAGGGCCTGCCAGGCCGTCCTCCCACCTGAATTCTTTAGCTCTCCAGAGAACAGAGAAAGGTGGAAGATGGCTTAGCGGTAACAGCCCTTGCCACACAAGCATGAGGACCTGAGCCTGACTCTCCAGAACTCACATAAGATAGGAGACAAACAAATGAACCCCGGAACTTAATGGACCAGGTATATGAAGGGAAAAACACATAAACAACAACTTCGACAAAACAAGATATCCTGTTTCAAATAAGGTAGATGGCAAAGCATCAATGCCTGAAGTTGTCCTCTGACCTCCACTTACACTGTGGTACTCAAATATTCAAACAAGTGTACACACATGGCCAGAGGGCGAGAGAATAAAAGAGAGAGATGCGGAAGGAAAGGTTAGGGTTAAGAAGCCTTATGTGCTGTAGGGAAGGCCTCCCTACATGCTTTTGAGTGCTACCCAGCCCCTCCTAAGAGCCTGTAAGACTTACCGAATTCCCAGCCAGCAGTAGAGCCAGTCCAGGCCCCACACTTCCTCTGCAGTGCACTGGCATTAGTCACCAAGAGATGTGTCCCCCGCGATGGCAGGTTCACTGCTGTGCCGACCCCTTTAGACGGGCATGAGAAATGCGACAGAGCGGCAGATTTTGCAGCATGCCTAGTCACTCTACTTCCTTAGCCTGGAGTCTCAGACACCCTGGCCTCCAACCTCAACATCTTGCCCGTCAGACAGCTGGTCTGGGGGAAGTTGGTTGAACAGAGCTACACCATTGCCCAATTTCTGGAAATGACATCTACAAAATCTGTGCTGTGCGTCTGTACCCAGCAACCCTGCAGCTGAGGCCTGTGCACAGAGGCCATCTCTCCCCATCATTTCTCCTGGTACCTCTATCCACTTGGTCTTGTACACAGAACTCAGGGTGAAGGAGGTTAAGTGATAGCTCTGGCCACTGTCCTGACACACCCCAGTCAGTATAGGCCTTGGTTTGCCTGCCTGTAATGTGAAGGTTTTCTCTTCTCCAGAACCAGTCATTATCCTCAGCCACAAGGCTCTGCCACTTTGCTACTCTGGCTCTGGCCCTGGCCCTGGCCCTGTTGGCAGCCTTAGCCCAGGTGGATGCCCAAAGGATGGAAAGGGTCCAGGGTGGGGCTCAGCCACAAACCTGCTGCTTCATCGGCTTCCTCCAGCGTTCTGCACACCCTCTCAGCTGCCAGCTTCAGTGTTTACAGGTGGGAGTGCGCTGTCAGCCAAGCTCTGAGGTTCTGGAACAGGGGTCCCCAAGGTCCCTGGTGGGCCAAGGAGGATGATTCTCAATGTTTTCTCCAGCTCTCCAGCAGTGATTGAGTCTTAGCTCCTGTGAGTTAAGTGGATAGAAGGCTGAGGGAGTGTGTGTGCGCGTGCGTGCGTGAGTGCGTGCATGTGTGTGTGTGTGTGTGTGTGTGTGTGTGTGTGTGGTAGGGCTGGGGAGTATTATGATATGGGTGTATGGCTAGGGCATCTGGATTAAAAGGAGGGGACTTAATTTCAAATGCAGTGGGCTATCACTAGGCATACCCCTGGCATCCCTATTTTTGAGAGAGGGAGAGGGCCATGGAGGGAAGAGCTGCTCCCAGATAAAGGCTCTGAGCACATGAACCTGCTCCGTAGTCCCCTACACCTTTGTCTATCTGTGTTACCCACACTGAGTCTGCCAGACCTTAGTCCTGGGCTAGTTACCCCCAAATAGAGGCTTCTAGGCCTATGTGCTGATATTTGCCATGCCACCTGTGTGTGCCTTGAGTTTCATCTCTGTCTTCAACATAGGCCTTTTCAGCTCTTCTGCCTTTATTTTGGGTAACCTTTGAAAGTCAAAGGAGTTGGAGGGGGTTGTCTGTCTGTCTGTCTATTTTGGATAGTGCTGGAATGGAACTCAGAGCTTCAACCACTACCTATACCACTAAAAAAACACCTCCAAGCCCTGAAGGGAGGTAGTTTTTTGTTTTATGTGAAGTTTTTTAAGACAGGATCTCCACTTTAGCTGCATAGTGGCTTTCCTAGAACTCACTGTATAGACAGGCTGTCCTTGAACTCACAAAAATCTGTCTGCCTCTACCTGGGTGGTGCTAGGATTAAAGGCGTGCACCACCACTCTCTGGTTCTAAAGGGAATTTTAAATATGGTCTGCTTGATATATTTCCTTCTCCCTGCCCGGCTACATCATGCCACACAGCACAGGCAACCCCTCTGAGCTTCCTGTGTGCCTAACATTAAGACTGAAGCCTGGGACTGACCATTCCCTGGGACCAGTGGACGAGTAGGGAGTGGCAAGGGGAAGCAGAAGGGAGAGGACAGCATGCTTTATAATTAAACTCCAATCAAAAAATAGAAACAGCATCAAGTGTGCAGAGACAGGCAACTGGAAGTCAGCAGTCCACATTGCCCGTCAGAGAAGACTACAGCCTGGGCAGGATCTTCTTACAGGTGGGTGCAATGGCCCTAACCCAGGGGCCCCTGAGAATGCTGGGTAGTGGTGCCCAGAGCACCTCTGCCTATGTTATGTATGTTGGGCAACTGTGAGGATTGGGTTGGGGGTCCAAATGGGTCAGAGGCTCAGAACTTGGCCTCTCACCACTATGTGACCTTGGGCCTACTACTTTATCTCTCTGAGCCTTGGTTTTCTCATCAGAAAAGTGGGGACATCAATACTGCCTGCTTCCTGAGGACTCAGGAAGATGTGACTTCTAGGCTCTGTCTGGTCTGTAATGTGTTTCTTAAGAAGCACAGAGATCCTGGTGAAACCTCTGCCGACTGTAGCGACCTTTCCACTCCAAGGCTCTGCTGAGTCCTGAAAGAATGAGAGTGATTACAGCGATATAAATAACATGATGCTCCATTCATGGGGCATCTCCCATGATGCAAGGAGTCTAGGAGGCGTATATCATTGATAATGTCATGGGCGTCTTCTTCCAGCAGCCCTTAGTGAAGATTCAGGCTCAGAGACTCTTACTCTGGCCCATCTTCCTCCAGGGGTGCAGGGATGCACGCTGGGCAGAGACCACCACAGGCTCACCCTGCCTGCCATGGTCTGCAAGGTCCCTTTCCCAGACTCCTCAATATTCTATAGTGAGAACTCCATCATCCCCACCTGGCCTATGCTCCCCTGGGAGAGAGGGGAGGCAGAGAGAGGACAGCAGGGGAGACCAGGAGAAACATGTCCTGGGGTCAAGGCAAACAACAGCCCTGTCCCCAGGTGGCCTGAAGCTGTGGGCATGCAGGGTGATATTCTAGAAGGCTGTGGGTCCTGGGAGAATGTGGAAGAAGGCAGCAGAGAACAAGCTAGAGATGAGCAATACCAAGGCCAACAGAAAACAAGTGTGTACCCCTGTAAACAGCGGCAGTGTTTGCCCACAGAGGCAGCTGCTTGCTGAAGCTACAGGGAAGCAGAGGCTAGGTACTAACAGGGAGCAGCTAGCATGAGTGTGAAGGAACAGGCCTGTTCTTACAGGACATTCAGCCATGTCTCATTTTGACATGGCCGAGATGTACAAGTCACTGTCAAGTGGGGGCCTCCGTAAACTAAGAGGCAGCAATAATCAAGGGAACTGTGTCCCTGGACTGCCTTTGGGGGTGGGGGTAGGGAATATATCTTAAGGGATGGGTCACTGAGTGAGTGGATCCAGCTTTGACTGATGGATCCCTCAGTGGACCTGAGCAGTTAGCTGGGCTACATACACCCTGAGCACCAGAAGTAAGGCCCTAAGTATGACCTGACAATGAAACCCTAAGTCCAAGAATAACCTTTCCTACAGATCTAGGTTACGCAGGGAAGGCTAAAAACTGCCTCTAAACCCCTGACATGGTTCCTGGGGCACAGTTGTGCTGCCTGGCAGTCACTGGCCACCAGGGGGCAGCCTTACCCCATGCCAAATTTAGCAGGCCTGTGAGGGGCCTGTGGTTTTCCAAAATTCCTGTCTGGTTCCACTCAGAGCTGGAGCAGTCTACCTGGTGGCTCCAGACCAGAGTGACGGTTGAACTCCTCTGGACTCCAGGGGTCCCCTCCAACCCAGTGTCCCTTGGTCTGGCTTTACTTTATGGAGAATCACTCCTGTCTCTTACAGCCCTCAAAATACCAGAGAACCTATGGAAGTCAGGCAACCCCAACAATCTTTCACATGAGGAGCTCAGGTCAAGACAGTAATGAAAACTTGCTTAGGTCACAGAATGTATCCCAGCCAAGTTTTAAGTCTGTTCTTTAGGTACCTCTTCAACTGGTCCCGCATCTTCAGGAGGGTTTTAGGGATGCATATCTTCAGTCCCAGAAACACCAGGGAGAAGGCCACTGCTTCAGTCCAAGCAGCCCAGCCTTGCTCTCCCCCGCCCCCAGCCCCCATTGGCTCAAATGCATGGACCTGGAATTCTAGCCGCTTCACAGCGTCTGTGTTCTGGACGGAATCTGCCTTAGGACTGTTCCACTCACATGCAGAATCCCGCCCCTGCACCCAGTCCCCCATTCCTGGCCCCAGACCATGCCCTAGGTAGGTGGCAGGCCACTCAGCCTGCCCTGAGAGGTCACAGTGGGGGATGAGGGAGAAAGCCCGGTCCTCACTTCTTCCCAGCTCACCATCCACCTGCTGGATGAGCTTGGCCAAGCCAGTGGCCTCCTGGGTGCCTGTTTCTTTTTCCTGTCTTGGCACTGCCTACCAGAAGGAAAAGATGCTTTACCCAGTCTGTACCTTCTCTAGTTACTCTTTGAGGGAACCAGGGGAAGTTGGCCAAGATAGGTCCCCCTTCCCTCTATGGCACCAGGCCTGGGTTCTGGTTTCTCTGACACCCCAGCTCTGCAGGGTCCCGGATGGCCTGAGCCAGCTGACTCCAGACACAGCCCACCCCATCTGGGTGAGGCCTGCACAGCTGCACTGGCCCGAGTCACGGGGGGGTAAGGAGGAAAAGCCTGGGGCCTGTAGGCAGATGTGTAGTTGAGCTCCCTACAGGAGACACATATGTTGGTGACCACCCCCTGGCAATTGGAAGGTTTGGGGAAGGATCTGAAGTCACTCGGAAGTGACTTCAACCCCAGGGTTGTCATCGGCCGTTTGTCTTTGAATGTCACTGAATTGACACTCTGAGTGCCAGTGTCCCTCCGTGGAAAACGAGGGACATAGCACAAGTGAGACATTCTGCATATGAGAGGCCCCAGCTCACCTGGTGGGAGAAAGCTCACCAGTGCCAGCCTGTAGCTGGACTACTCTGACCCTGGATAATGCTCTGATTAAGCACTTGAAAGTGGGGGTTTGAGGCCCAGACCTAGAGACAGCAGGGGTGGGGGATGAGCTGCCTGGGTTTGGATGGACATCCTGAGTGCTTTCTGAGAGCCTCAACCAGCTGGGGTTTCCAGTGGCTTAAGGGGTAAGGTCTGTACTGATTTGTTCTACAGAGGTCCCCAAGGTCCCCAAGGCCAAAGTTTCTAACATTCACAGCCTCAGGAAAGGTCTACTTAGCGCCATGGCATTGACAAGGGAATTCTAGTTCTTCTTGTTCCCAGGGAACAGGTTCTAGGTTCTAGCCTCATTCAGCATAGCTGAGACTGGCCCCACAGCATCCCAGGGGCTCCTGTATCACAGCCCTCCCTATCACGGGATCTGTCCTTGGGGAGTCTGCTCCAGCTGCTGTCGTGGCCACTCTGTTCCAGGATGGACTCACTGCAGAAGCAGGACCTTCGGAGGCCTAAGATTCATGGGGCAGTCCAGGTGTCCCCCTACCAGCCACCCACGCTGGCTTTCCTGCAGCGATTGCTGTGGGTCCATCGGACCGCCACACTGACCCACATCAATGAAGTCTGGCCCAATCTTTTCTTGGGAGATGCGTAAGTGAGCCCCATGGAGGAGCTGGGGTGGCAGAAGTGTCAGAGGCAGGACAAGCCTCCTCCAGTTGGCATCTCTGCTTCTCAGCATCACCTACATTTGTCTTTCCTTTTATGTTTATTATGGAAATAGAACACTAGTAAGAAAAAGATACAAAATACACACACCAACAGTTTCATCTTTCAGAAACAAGGAGTTACTTATGCAAGTTCCCTTTCTCGGTACATAGCCACACTTTAAGTGACAATTTTTTTTGACAAGGTATCAAGTACCCCAAGTTGGCTTGAACTTCCTATATACCTGAGGACACCTTGAGCTTTTGACCCTCTAGCCTTCACCTCCAAAGTACTGGGATTGCAAGGGTACATCACCACGACTGTTTTGTGCTAGAGATCAAACCTAGGCAAATTGTTGCGTGTGCGAAGTAAGCACTTCACAAATTAAGCTATGTGCCTAGTCTGTTTAAAATAATTATCATCATTGACACGAAATCTCACTGTGTAGCCCTGTCTGTCCCAAAACTCACTAGGAAGAACAGGCTGACCTCAAACTCGTAAAAATCCTCCTGCCTCTGCCTTTTAAATGTTGGGATTAAGTCACATGCTACCTTGCCAGTCTCATGGGTTTTTTTGTTTGTTTGTTTTATTGTTGTTTTCAAGACAGGGTTTCTCTGTAGCTTTGGAGCCTGTCCTGGAACTA
>LOJH01019168.1:0-12382 GCA_001685095.1 Ellobius talpinus | reverse complement strand
GAAGTCATAGCTACAGGGGCTTGAGGCACTTAGTCACATTGCATTAGTAGCCAGGAAGAACAAAGGGGATGAATCCTGGTATTCTGTTCAGTTTTCCCTTTATATTCAGTTCGGGATCCCAGCTCCATGAAATGGTACACTCACATTTAAGTGGGTCTTCCTACTTCAATTAATCTAGAATAGATAGTAGTCTATAACCCTCATAGTGTGTCTGTAGGTTTGTCTCCTATGTAAGTCTACGCACTTCCAAATTAACAAGTCAGTATTAACTTTTTTATATGATACTTCATTTAATTCTTAAAAGAGCCAAGCGATATGGATAAGCATTAAATAAGAATGTGAGGATTCATTAGGTTTAACCAAATTGCTGATGATATTAAGTGCTACAGCCCGAGCCCAGTGACCTGAGTTACTAATGCCTCACTTTGGCCACTCTATTGCCTGTGGATTGTCTTTACAAAAGGATGACTTGATTGTTTTAGGAAGGAATGAACCTTGGCATGGTCAAACATCAATTATGTCTGACATACTAATGTTTATTTTTGAAAGTTATGCCATGTGGCATGGTGCTAATAACAGCTTTTAATCTTAAATTTATATCAGTTTATAACCCGAGAACCATTAAAATATTTATAACTCTGAAGTCATTGACTGTTTTATGGATTATAATACATGTATTATATATTTATATGTGTAATACAATTATATGAATAATAATATTATTATTAAGTCATTAAACAAAATGGATTACTAAACTTCATGTGGTGACTAGCCACTTGTGCTTCTACATCTTTCTCAATGACTTTTACTCTCTCTTGAAACCTCATGGCATGACTTTTGATCTTATTGCCAACATTTATAATGTCTTCCTTTCTCATGAGAATACTGCTTTTGGGAAGAAATATTTTATAAACTAATATACATGTAACAACAAAAATTAATGAAGAGAAGGTAGTAAACTGAGAGAAGGAAGGGGGAAAGACGGAGAAGGAAGGGCGGAAATGATTTCCATTTACAGTCTCATATGTAAAACCCTTTAAAAGCAGCAAAAAAGCTTTGAAAAGGACTTCTGAAGAGAAATATCCATTTTAAATAGCTCTATGAATTCATTTTCTAAATTAAATAAAAATTGCTGTGTTTGTTGACTTGGATTTATAGATAAATTTCATTGACAGTGACATGGCAAGTATCCAAAAGAGACTAACCAATTCCTGACAGGAAATACAGAGTTCTGCATGAAGACCATCAAGGAAAAATGATAGATGCATAAATGATAAAGGCTGACTTATTTAAGATAAAAATTATGACCACAATGAAAATACTGTACCTTTGAAGAATCATTGGTTCTTTTGAAGCTATTCTACATATTGTCTTCAATTGTGGCTTCTGTCATACCTTGAAAATTATAACTACAAAAATTATTTCCAAGGCATAAACTTTAAAGATCCTCATGATCTATACTTCAAACATTTTCAGATGTCTGCAAGAACAAGTGGTGTACTTGAAAGGAAAGGTGAGATATTAGACAGAATGGATCTTCATCAATTTGTCAACCTAGCTGAAGGTTTGCTCTAATTTTGCTCAAATTAAAAAATAATGTGCAATTTGCTTATAGTTGTACACACAGGATTAGTGTTTGAGTGGAAAAACGATTGAAAAAATTTACAAGTTCTGGAAAGCAAATAGGGTTAGGATGTCTTATCGTTTGAAATATATAACAATTAGTATTATATGTTACTGGTGATGGGGGAAAACTCAAGAATCTAGAGGAGGAAAAAAATCAGTAACAGAATCAAATAGATGTGATATCACACACACACACACACACAAAACATTGAGGTAAAGATGTTCAATTATACACAGCTTGAAGAACTCTTATTCCTCACTGAAGGAGTACAGACTGTATAAAGCACATGGATTAAGCTCAACATTATTTAAAAGCATACAATATAAAGCCTTTACTCAGAAAATCCTCACTTGGGGTAGCCCCTTATATGTGCCCCTTTGAATAAAACAACTTTTGTGTGACAATCTTATTGTAGCAATGCTCATAGCAGCAAAATATTGGATCCAAAGAAATTTTCAATGCCATGTACTGTGATTAAATAGGATAGCATATGATGACTAAAAAGAGTAAGATCACTGTATATTTGTATGTAGCAACTTAAAATGTATACCGTTAATTGGGACAAGAATTTCAATGAGATGTGCTAGTAACTGAATTTAAAGAGAAAACTTTATATTTTTGTACTGCCTCAGAAAGTTTTATTAATTGCTTCTCTCTGTGGAGGGTATGGGTAGCTGACAGCTAAGGATAAAAATAATATTTGCTATGTGTACCTTTAAACTTCATTATTCTTTTCAAGCACATTTATTTCCCATTTAAAAGTGAAAGCATTATAGAAATTAGCAGCTTTGCAGAAAAGGATTGACATTCATTATTATGTCCCAGTAACTAGAACAGATTTGAGAATTGTGACCACTATACCAAAGATTCTTTCTTTTCTGTCCTAAACACAATGTGTATGCTTGTATTATATATAATAAAACACTAACACTTATATGAAATATGTAGCTGAATGAGAAATTGCTTTGATGATATATTATGCCATACATCATCAGGGCTACCTGCCACTCCAATGATACATTAGAGCAATAAATCTCAAGGTGTGACACATTGAAAAAGTATTACTCAAAAGAGAATGTTTTCCAAGTTAAAAACTGATCCAACACAAGATTCAAAGGGAAAACCATAGAGAAACAATTTATCTGTAGCTAAGAAATGAGATTCAAGCAACTATGTCTTCTCTGGTTACTTTCATTTGAGACATGTTCACAAACTCAGGGGAAATCAAAGTAATGTGCTCTTTCCTCTAGTAACTATACTCGTCCTGACCATGGCTGTTTAAAGCATATCCATGAACTCATCAAAGGAAAAACAAAAGCAGGTGGTCCCTGAACCTTTAAAGATGTTTCAGGGGTGCTTGTGTGCCTGGGTAATAGAGACATTCTAGAATGCATCGTATTTCTGAAATCTGGAGAACTGAAAATTACAATAGACACACAGAATTCAATCAAGTTGAGATGATGGCTGAAAGAAGGTGCATTCAAGTACGTATAAGAGGTCACGTTCAATAGCTGGTTACTATGTATGTCATGGATGTGAAAGGCACTTCAATGAGAGAGTTTCACAGGTTGGTTCCGAACATTTTCATTTGTTAATTATAGGACCCTTTAATTTTTAAAAATATATTTTAATATATAAATAAGACCTTGGCATACAAATGAAAATTTCTGCTGCCTTTGTATAAGCAAGTGAAGGAAGTGCCAAATTTGCCTCGATTATTTGGCGGCAGGGATGATAAAAGTATATAACAAGTGACATTTTAGCAGTCAGTATTTTCCAACTCATGTCTCAGTATGTATTTTGCATTGCTTGGTATGTGCCAAGTACCATGGTCAACACTGAGGATGTAAAAGTGAGTGAAAAAGATGGTGGCTCTGCTCCTATGGTCACGTTTTGTCTCTTTTTACAGTTTGTCTAGTAACATTCTCTTATATCAGTTTTAGGTGCTCCATTATTCACTCTTTCATACTTCATCCCAAAGTGTGTTCTCCCTCTCCTGAATTCCAGTGGCTTTCAGAACTGGGAGGAATCAGCATTTGAAAATGGAACAAATATGACCCATATAGACCTACTGAGTCATACCCAAGGACCTATGTCTCCAAGATTGTGGGAATATAGGACTTGACTAAGATCCTTCAGTTTTCCAAATATGTGTCTGCTTCACACTTGCCAATAAAATTTTTGCAGCACACCACATTTTTCTGGTTTGCACTTTTCCTTTGTAGAAGACAGTTGAGGGAAAATCAGACTTATCTATGTGTTCTCTGCATTCACAACTTAGAACCTAAAATTATGCCTAAAATAAGGTGACTCTGCAAATGTTAATTTTCAAAAAAATCTTTGTCTCTCTGTCTTTGTCTCTCTTTTTTTCTGTGTCTCTCTGTATTTCTCTCATTGATCATCTATTTATCTCTATTATCCATCTACTTACCTAGTCTCACCTATCTATCCATCTAGCTATCATCTATCTGTCTACTTATCTAACAGTGTGTGTTGTGTGATTGTGTGGAATATAATTGTGCAGCGATTATATATATTCATGTGCATGTAGGGTGGCCAGAGGTTGATGGTAAGTGTCTTCCTCTGGTACTTTCTGCCTTAATTTATTGAGATAGCCTATCTCACGGAATTTGATGCTCTCAGAGGTGACTAGCCAGAAAGCTCCAGGAAGCCTCCTGTCTCCATCATTCTAGTGCCAGAGTTATAGGATTCTGCTTTCCCAGCATGTCTTGCTTTTATTTAGGTCCTGGGGCTACAAACTCATGTTGTCATGCTTGGTCAGCAAGCACATTGAACACTGGGTCATCTTTCCAGTTCACAAGTATTTTTCAACACCCCACTATTATATTAAATCTCATCCAGATATAGGATTGTGGCAAAAGCACTTGAAGGAAAGTCAGTGAAATCCAGGGAAACACCTAGTAGGCTAACTGCTAAATTGCCCAGATCTGTTCAGATTGATGCCATTTTATTGATAAAGATCTCGACAGAGAAGTATAACAGCAATTTTTTCTAGCAAAATAATGTCTGAAAACCTGAATTATATGTCTGAGTGAAATATTTGCATTGGGGGTGAGGTAAGTCCATTAACCAGTGAGATTCGAGGCTCTGCTACAAAGACTTGAATGTAGCGATGTCTGCAGGACGAGTGAGGAGATCCTCTTGTCAGCTGTAGCTAATGACACTGAAGATGATGCCATGAATTCCCACAGGATTATTGTAAAGATACAAACTTAATACAAACATTGATTACTTCTACACATAAGAATCATTTTCTCCTTCTTCCCCCCTTTCAGATTTCATTTGAAAATTCAATTATACCAAAATGCAGTGTTAATTATAGTATTGATTTCACTTCTTTGCAAGGAGTGGGACTAATTCAATTAGTTCTAATTATGTGTACAGAGTGGTTGGACTGATCTTTCAGGAAGTTGGCCCGCTATTTTCGCACCACTGTTCTTCATACTCTGGTCATGGACGGAATTAAAGCTCGGAACTTCTGAAATTGTGCTTGCATTTCATAAGGGAAACAAGGAAGATGTTAGCCTGTTGAAGAATTCAACTATCTGACAGTGATATCTTCTGTTTCAGAAGTTTATAAATAGGATTTGGATAGCCTTTGCAGTTAGCTTTGCCAGCAGGGATTAGAGGAATTTACAAGAAACAAGAGGAAGATTATCAAGGCAGACATGCAGGAGGAAATGGCAAATGGTAACAACTATTTTTTTTAACTTGGAAGAAAATCAAGAAAATATGAAATGAGCAAATGCAGTCTTAACAATTAATATAAGAATTAGAACTTTGGAAGAAGCAAGAGTTGGTATGCTGATGTCAGTGTAGTATAATGGGTAATTAAAAGGCAAGAAAGATTTCCTTCAAGGCTCTGGAAATAAAGGTGAAGCATAAGATCTTGTTCAGAATTATTCCAAAGCAAAGGGCAGGCTAGGGGACGTCAGTTCATCTATGTTTGCTAATTGGCTTTCTCCGAAGGCTATCGGACTTCCTCTGTGTCTTCCTGAAGAGAAACACCTTCACAACTTAAAATAAGATGTCAGTGGCTTTGGCCTCTGTCCCAGACGTACAGACTTGGGAGACAGAAAGATTTTCTACCTGCCCAGAAGACTGAATTTTAAAGAGATTGCTACCAGGATCTTCAGAATACTTGGAGTGTAAGACCAGGAAAAGGCCTTTTGAAAGGATCTTTAGCCAAGATACAGAGAAAGAACTCACAGATTTACGTTTCTTAAAGTAAATATTGTAAATCGAGGAAGATAACAAGCAAATATTTCACAGAGAAAACTATCTAAACTTCAGTCATTTGTGCAGCAACACAAAGGCATGCTGGGTGGGTACTTCATAAAGAAGCGTATATCTTTAAAGGCAAAAACGCAAGATCTATAAATTCCCTTTATTTTTTTTCTTCTCTCACAATACATCCTGACTGCAGCTTTCTCTCCCTTCACTCATCGCAGTTTCCCTCACCTCTCTCCCCCAGTTCTAACTCCTCCAAGCCCTGGTCTCCCCCCAGAAAAGATCAGACCTCATAGGTACATCAAAAACAAGGCACAACAAGATACAATAGGACCAGGCACAAGCCCTCACAACAACAGCATAGAATGGAATCTGTATTAGAAAGGGATCTGAGTCAAGCTGTATCTCTGACACTAACTGGCTTTGATGCTTCAAAAAAAATCAGTATTACTTTCTTTAATCAGGATTGATCCTATCAGCTCATCTAGTAAATCTTGCTTGGAGGCAAATGTGCCCTTAGTGATCCTTCCAAGTCTCTTAAAGTCTACATTTGAGGCATCTTCAGAGAAATATGCAATAGCAATTTGAGCATTATTTTCATCCTAAAATATTTATCTTTATGCCTTTGAAGAAACAACAGATAATCAATTATTTCTGAACAATCAAAGTGAAACAAGACATTATTTCTTTCCTCCTTTCATATTATATTACCTCCCCATTACATACAAAAGACAATATGGGTTTCATTTACCAACATTTCACCTGAATGTGCACACCTGTTGAGTAAAAGGCATTAAAATCTGTTTGCTTCATCTCTCTNAAAAAAAAACTAAAACAAAAGGCCCATAGATTCTGATATTTCAGATATTTTATCAGAGTCTATTTAATAGCTGTTTAAGTCATGTCCTTGAAGCTACAGTCTAGACTTATCTATACACTGGGGCTTAGTTATTGTGAAACATAATTGATTTAGAACAATCTCCTCTATATATCCAGATCTTAATAATGCCTTTCATCTCAACATTACTATTGCTTCCTACATATAATATTCCTACTATTATTATTGCCCCTACACTTTATGCCATGATGACATAAACTGTAAGGATATTCATATGTATGAATGAGTAGGAGGAGGGCCCACTTGTTCGTCCTGGCCACCTGGCTAGCTTAGCCCTGAAATAATAACACAGAAATTGTATTCATTAAAACACTGCTTGGCCCATTAGCTCTAGTTTCTTATTGGCTAATTCTTACATCTTAATTTAACCTATTTCTATTCATCTGTGTATCACCATGTGGCAGGGGCTTACCATGTAAAATTCCCAGCATCTGTCTCTGGCAGATCCATAGCATCTCTCTGACTATGCTTTCTTCCTACCAGAGTTCAGTTCTGTTTTCTCTGCCTACCTAAGTTCTGCCCTATCAGGCCAAGGCAGTTTCNAGCTCTAGTTTCTTATTGGCTAATTCTTACATCTTAATTTAACCTATTTCTATTCATCTGTGTATCACCATGTGGCAGGGGCTTACCATGTAAAATTCCCAGCATCTGTCTCTGGCAGATCCATAGCATCTCTCTGACTATGCTTTCTTCCTACCAGAGTTCAGTTCTGTTTTCTCTGCCTACCTAAGTTCTGCCCTATCAGGCCAAGGCAGTTTCTTTATTCATTAACCAATGAATGATGCACATGGACAGAAGGACCTCCCACACCATGAAAGTGTGTAGGAAAACCATGGATTGGCCTCCCATATCATTCAGAATTAATTTCTATTAATATGTTGGTGAGAACGTACTGGGCTGATCTGACAATGTTAACCCATTTAGAAAAAAAGGAGTTTAAACTCCGTTAGTAGTCTGTGTTAGAAAGCTCACAAATTTGAGTTTGGGCATTGGACCCTTAGCTGATCTCAATTTTTATCACCATGCTAATACCCTATTGGAAAAATTCAATACAGTGAGCATGGTGGGGGGGAGGCTATGCCTGTACTCAGCACTTGGCAGGCTGGGAGCATTAAAACTGAGTTGAACAAGGGACGCACTCTAAAAGAGGAGTTGAGGAGACTTTCAACTAAGCAAACAACAAGTAAAGAAATCAGATTTTTTGAGAAAGGCTTATCAGAAAATCAAAGACCCAACAATGATGATCTGGGGCTCTCTTTTAAGCACTCTCCTGTATCTACTCATTTATTCCTCATTTTTACTGTTTTGCAAGAGAAGAAGGCAAGGAAAGATGGAAGAACCAAGACTGTTTATGAACAGACATGTAAATGTTGAAAGCTAGGGCAGCCTCCATCTGCTAAGCCCTTACTTGTTGCCGGAGGAACTTTCCAAAGGGCTCAGCAATTTGTGATTGCAACAGCAGTAGACAAAAGATCATGTTTCTTTTCAGCAGTATTTACTTCTAATGTTTTGTTAATTTAGTCAGAAAATAGCAGCATTTAGTTGTTACTTCTCTATACATTTTTTTAGTTGTTTGAACATTGAAAGCACATACTTTTTATCTTTCTCCAATTATATTCTGCTGAAGACATATGTGTATATATATACACATATATATGTATGCATATGTATATATGTGTGTATTTACATGTAATATATACATATATATAATATGTGGTTATACTGATGTGTCCATAAAATAGGCTTTATTTATAGTCTTTACTAATTTATCTGTTCTAGAATATTTCTTTCCATATAGCTAACTCACCAAGATGTTTGTTTAGATTTAATTTGAAATTGCTTATCATTATTTTCTTTTACGTGTTTAACTGTCACAGATTTTTGTTATGTTCTTGAAGTTAAACATTAGAATCACTTAAGAAATGGTGAAAGATGTCCTGATTAAAATTTGAATTCTACTTATAAATTAATATGTAGAGATTAAACATGAGGATCCAATTCAGTCAAATGAGAATCAAAGCATAGCATTCATTTCCCTTTAAAGAAGGCTTTTTTATATTACTACTTTATATTTCTTTCTTTCATTATTTCTTTTGGGCGGGGTGAGACAAGGTTTCTCTGTAGCTTTGAAGCCTGTCCTGAAACCAGCTCTTGTAGACCAGACTGGCCTCGAACTCACAGAGATCTGCCTACCTCCGCATCTGAGTGCTGGGATTAAAGCCGTCCACCACTACTGCCCGGCATATTTTATTATATTTCTTACAAATATGTATTCATAGGTATTCAATAGGTGACAATTCTACTTAATTTGTCATTTCCTAATAGAAATAAATTCTATGTTTAAAAACAATATTCTCAGTGATTCCTTTGTTCTAAGCTATTCTTGTTCAGTACTGACATAAGCATATCCACCCTTTACAGCACAGTGGCAACAGGAAGGTAGTAAAAGATTAAATTACAGAATGAAGCACTAGTTGTGTTGAGAGCAAGACCAGGGGCAAATGCTTCCAGAATACAGAAGGTACCTCCCTTTAGTACAGGAATCAGCAACCCACAGTAGACTGTAACCATCGACTCCTTTTCTGCACTAATGTGTTTTTCCTCCTCTATAGTTCATCCACGCTTTTCAGAAGTGGCAATTTCTTTTCAGGTTGGGGAATGTACTACCCATTGGAACTCTGCTTCTTTCCATGTTTTCTGGACAACTAAGCTATGAAAGTCAGTTACCATGAGACCACTGCTGTCTTGCTGATGAGCCTCACAGAGTCTACACCAGCTAACACTGCTGCCAGTCAGTGACTTCTCATCTGGGGTCGCCCCTCACAGATATGTCATGTCTTCTTCGGTTTCTCTGTTTCTTTATCTTGTGGCTTGTGCCCATGTTTTCCCTTATGATCTCGCACCGAATATTATTTGTCCCCAGCCCAGCTTCTCCATGATTATCACCTGTGCTTCCGCACTTAGCTCTGTGAGGCTAGACTTTCCTGCTGTCCTTTCTCAGAGTGCTGCTGAATGCGCTGTCTGAGGAACGGGAATGCACAAATTACTTTTGTGTCTGCAGATGGAAAAAAAAAAGTTCGGTCAATTCTTGAATTAATTAAGAGATAACATTGATATAGGAATGTGCTAGTGCCACAAATAATTATCACTTGAAATTACACAGTCAAAAAGGCCAATTAAGGAACCAAATATAGCTAATGAGAAAATTTAATTGATAATGTTTCAGGCTGATAGTCTGGTCCTGCATTTTCTATAGCTAAATAACAATGACAACAACAGCAATAGCACAAACAAAGAAAGCAATGGCCAGACATCTGCCTTTAGAGTAGCTCCTCAGAGTCCAGTGTGAATATTTCTCTTTTGCTAAATCTATTCACTGACTTTTAAAAATATGCACATATATTTAGTTTGATAATTAGTTTCTGAGGTAAATTACAAGTTCTTCCACACTTTAAAATATTTTAAGATGAAAATAGAAGTGGTTTCCAGTTTTTTAAAATCTGTTTTGCTTTAAAATAAATCTAAATTTTCTGTAAGTTCTTGAGTTTCAGATGTTTTTTCCTTCTTTTCTACCATATAACAGACTGCATACTCTCTATGTTCTGATCTTCCAGAGGCAAGCACTCAGACACTATGGTGAAAATATTAACACAGTCTTTGAAAATTAATGTAGTTATGAATCTTTACTGATAACAGCAAAAAGGGGACCAAGAACCAAGACAGATAAGAGAATGGAACTTGTTTCCATCTTGATTATATTTTCTCTGCAGCTTTGAACTTGGTTTTCAAAGCTCTGTGCAGCATGGATAAGAGAAACTGGAGTTTAACAGTATGGGGAGAGGATAGAAGATACAGGCTCAGATGTCAGGAAGGAGTAGGACACAGCCTTTCTCAGAGAAAAGAAAATCCAAAAAGAGAAAAGAAGAAAGGGGAAAAGACACAACTAAAACCTTAATGCTCAGAATTCGCACAGTATAGATTTTATAAGGGTTTGCAGCCAGAATTTACACTTACTGTTTAAAATAAATGGGTTTGAGATCAAATGATACTTTAAGAGAAGAACTGGACTGATAAAGCTCCCACGGGCACCTGGAAGAGGGAAACAGTCATTCTTGGAGGAATTCATGCTCGTAACTCACTCATAAACACAGCATTTCATAGATTCAAACCTGTAAACATGGAGGAAAACAGGATATCACAAGTGAAGTAAGAAAAAGCTCAGGTCTCAATCAGATTAACTGAGACTTTTTGACCCTTGAGGGAAACTAAAGCATAAATTGATTAGGAATCAGAAATAGTTATCTATACGTATCTAGATAAATTGACTGAAAAGAAAATTGTTTTAGCTTGGGGCTGGGAAAATGACTCCCTCCGTGGTTCAGAGGACTCACTGCTTCAACAGCTGTCCCAGGTTCCTTTTCCTGCACCCACATGCTAGCTCACAGACAACTGTAACTCCAGTTCCAAGTAATGTCCACTTCCGGTTCTTAGGGCATCAGACACACAAGTGATGCACAGTCATACATGCAAGCAAACAGTCAAACCATAAAACAAAAATAAGTAAATCTTTTTAAAAACGATTTTAACTATAGAGACACAGATTCTAGGCATAGTGATGGATTTTAAGTATCCTCACTAAGTTTTAAAGTTCTTTTTTTTTAAAAAAAAATCACAATTTAAATGGGCTTCAAACAATTGTTTAAGGAGAGTTTAGGTTGGGCCAGACAGTCTGACAAACTGTATCCATGAAAGGGGCTCTGTTTTGCAGGAACTACACAATGAAGCAATTCTCAGAAAAGGAAAGGAGAAAGAAAAAAGTAAATAGACAAACTTCTGGGAAATAAAGAAGTTAGGGCAAACTGACCTGGTGGCCCTCTATGGCACTTCAAGAATCAACTCTAATGAGAGCCACAGATATAAGACAATAAGCTAAGTATAAATCTGGACTGTGGATGTTTCAGTATTTGCTGGAAAAATAATGCACAGCTTGTTTCATTTTAGCGTGTGTGTGTGTGTGTGTGTGTTTGGTGAAACCAAGATAGATAGACAGACAGAGAGAGAGAGAGAGACAGACAGACAGACACAGACACATAGGTGACTGATATATGATAGATGGAGAGAAGGATGGATGGATACATGAATAGATGCATGGATGAAGAAAGAGGGTAAGAGTAGGGATGGAGAAAAAAAGACAGAGAGACAAATGGGGGAGAAACGGAGGGAGGGAGAGATCATTTTAATAGGAATAAGGGAGACTTGATTCTGATCAAAATATAAGGAATATCACTGCCTAGGGACAGTGATTCAAGTTGCCCCAAAATTTTTCAATGTAGAAGGTGTCTGATGAGCTTGTCTACCATAGAACAAAAGAAAGTTCTAAGGGATCAAACATTTCTAACACTTGTGGTTGCCCACATGTGAGTGGGTTACCACAAGCAGAGGAAAACATTGATAAGGTCTTGTTTCTTGTCTGATGACATTGTTAGCTTGTTGTGTTGTTATTGAAAGCCTGTCTCTGTGGCAATATATTACAGTTTCTCCTGACTATTGGAAGGGTATTAGACTAAACCAATGTTTGAGCAATGAATAACAATTAATGGATATCT
>LOJH01019166.1:19964-32565 GCA_001685095.1 Ellobius talpinus | reverse complement strand
CAGGACAGGCTCCAAAGCTACAGAGAAACCCTGTCTCGAAAAACCAAAAAAGAGCTAAGAGACTCAGGATGTTGAGGTCTGCCTATTATCTGGCCAGGAGTGTTACAGAACACCCTGCCTCAAGAAATCCAAGCACACATTGGGTTAAGAATTAAAATGATGTAGCTGTGCTTAGAATGACCAAAGGCAAAAATCTGCCAGGTCCCACTTAGGCTGCCCAGCAACTGAAACTCATTCATTACTGCTGGGGGAAAGTTGTAATAGTGCCATGACTCAGCAACTCCACTGCCATTTATCCAGGAAAACGAGAGCACTGGCTCTGTCCCTCCGCACATAAAACCTTGAATAAAAATCTTCACAATGGGTTTCTTCACAGTAGGGAAAGAGACAATTCATATGTCAATCAGAAAGGACGTAATGGACAAACCCAACATAGCATACTTAACAATGCAACACTACTCAGGAACAAAGTAACATAGTGAATTGCAGAAACTGTAACGGCCCCATTTCAATAAGAAAAAGACATCAAGAAGAAGTATTTTTTAAAATATGACATCCAGGGCTGGAGAGATGGCTGACAGCCGTCTGTAACTACAGTCCAAGAGACATCACCTTTAAACCCCTAAAGGCACCAAGCCACACATGTGGCACATACAGACTGAAGGCAACAGCCAGGCATGCCAGCACATGTTTTTAGTCTCAGCCCTCTGAAGGCAGAGGCAGGCAGCTGAGTTTGAGACCAGCCCGTTCTAACAATGCCCCGGCCCCACCCCCCAACACACACCAGAAGGTAAATGGCATAAAATGCAATTTAAAAACCTGATTTAGACGTAAGGTGTGGTGGTGAACACCTGTATTCCCCTCAGAATTCAGAAGGCATTGGATCCCCAGGAACTGGAATTAAAGGTGGTTGTGAGCCGGCTGACATTACACGTACCGAGAATGCAGCAGGAAGTGCTCTTAACCACATCTTTCTAGTCCCCTGTGTGGTTTCTTTTTGAGTCTTGCCATACACCTCAAGCTGTTCGATTTTCCTTCTGTCCCATCCTTCCAACTGGTGGGAGGAGCTTAAGAAAAAGAAAGACTGAGCGTGCCTATCAGGTCAGCAATCAGGAGGTGAGGTAAAGAAGTCCACCTAGGTTACCTGAGATGCTACCTCAAAACCAAGAACACTGGTACATCCTGGCTAATACCTATAATCTCACTACCTGGGAGGCGAAGGCCATGATGATTGCCAAGTTTGAGGGACAGCCTAGGCTGTGTGGACTAGAGAACATGTTGAAACTTCAACAACACTATTAAAATTATTTCTGTCAATTTACTGATCCACTTAACTAAGTGTGGGAAGAGCGAGACATTAATGGTGACAGGAGTTGGGAGGATAGAGGTGACTGGTTTTAAAACATTATCTACAACCTGGTGTTAACTATATGTAAAAATGTTCAAGAAAAAAAGAATATATCAAGCTATAAATTAAAATTCAAATAGGTATGACATTAAAATGAATGCATACATACATACAGATGTATGAAACAAATACATCTTTTTGAAAATTGCCATACTTTGTTGAGTTCAAGGCTAACCTGTTCTACAGAGCTCCGGGACAGGCTCACAAAAAGAAAAAAATATCTAGAATTACAAGAAGATGCAACCACACCATGCCAAGTGTTCCTTTAGCCTGGCATGTAATCCCTGAATGAGGGAAAGCAGGATGGTCATAAATTCAAGTACCAACTTTAGATCCATTCATCCAGAGGCTGAGACAGGAGAATCAGAAATTCCAGGCCCCAGGGCCAGGGTGGATTTCATGAAGACAAAGGATCCAAAGAAAAAAGGACCTTTTCCTCTAGATCCAAGAACAGAAGACAAACTCTTAACCAAAGAAAACACAATGCCCAGCTGTGGGGGCATGGACCTGAGATATTTAATTGTGTGTGTTTATGCAGACCACCTTTAACCCCTCCCAGCCGTCAGAGGCAGAGGTCAGTCTAGCCTACATAGTGAGTTCCAGAAGAGCCAGAGCTAGTAGTGAGACCCTGCATATATTTGACTACACTGAGTGCCATTATCTGAAGAAGCTTTCCTTTTCCTGTAGAACCCAAGGCCTTGCCAGTGAGTGCTATCACTGGGCTAATTAGCCAGCCAACCCCTTAGCAAACCAATACAGTTCCCAGAGGGGTCCTAAGGTATTTTGTGGTGTTTGTTTCCTTTGCCTGAGGAAGGCTTGAAACACTTCCTTTGTTATCTTGACCAGAGGCAAATCTTTCCCTCAGAGCTGCCACCACCAAGGTCTGGAGAAGTCAGGCTGAGGGGTTTGAAATCCCATTTTCCAAGGTGGGATTGTGAGTAAGATAAGGTGAGAGCAAGGGGGCAGATAAAGGAAGAATGTCTAGGTTGCCACTGTGCTTACCCAACTGAAGCTTCACTGTTTGCCTTACCGTCGTCTGGAAATTAACTAAAGCCGCAAGCTGAGTGGGTGACTCATGCCTGCTAATTCCAGGTTTCGAGGCTGTAGCAGGAGAGGTGTGAGCAGATGGAGGCCAGCATGTCCTCTGACCCCGTCTCAAAAATAAATGTTGCCAGGTATGGTAGCACATGCCTCCAAACCCAGGCAGGTCTCTGGTTCTGGTTCTGGGTTCCGGTCCCAAACAGATACTGTGAAGGTGCAAACCTAGAGCCTTGAGTTTCCTAGATGTCATTTCTACCGCTGAGCTAAAACCCGGGCTGCTCTTACAAACTGAAGGGTTTTGCCATTTTTATGCCTTGTATCTTGTCTCCTGCCCCCCATGATGGCTGCTGGAATTTCCTTACAGCTCAGAGAGACCTTACCCACAGGCAGGAATAACATGACATCAAACAGCAAAATAAATCTAGTGCGATGGTTTAGGGGATCAAGGTTCCTGATGCTACTAAACAGCCGGCTTATGTTTAGTCCCTGGGCCCTACATAATAGAGGACTCAAGTAACCCTCTAGCGTCCATGTGAACACAGATTCAGTCTAGGAGAGGGCAGGCACAAGAGTTGCTGGGATTGAAGAGAGAGATACTGGAATGTCCCAGATAGCAAGGATGTCCTTTACCACCTGATAACAATGAAAATAATTTCACTGAGCCAGGCGGTGGTGGCACACACCTGTAATCCCAACCCTAGCGAGGCAGAGGCAGCCTGGACTATAGAGTGAGTTCCAGGACAGCCAGGATTACAGATCCAAGAAAAACCAAAAGACAATAATAATTCCATTACTGAAGAGCATTCCAAGCTGTGTGTGTTGGTGCACACTTCTAATCTTAGCAATGGAGTGGCCAAGGCAGAAGGATTGTGGGTGCGAGAGGAGCCTCAGCTACTAGGACTGGCCGGACTATATAATGAATACTGTCCTAAGAGACAACACGGATGCTTCAGAAACTGATACCTACAAGGGGGCACACAGCTAATCCCCATAAATAAATGGAATTTTGAAAAGTTCAAATACTATAGATATTACAATTTGAAAATGAATTATAGCCAATAGGGTAAGTGCTTAACAAATATTTAATGGAATTATGTCTCACAGTTGAATTATTATGATAAATGTGGGGTATGCTAAGGAAGATGACCTCAGGTATCATGAGTTATCAGAACAAATACAGCTGGGAGACGGCTGAGATCCTAAGGTGCTTGTTGTGCAAGCATGTCTGAAACAATAGCTCCAGGAGACATGTGGCTTGGAGACAGCCTGACTCTTCGAGCTCACTGGCTGGCCAGCCTAGCCAATCTGGGAGCTCCAGGTTCAACAGCACAAAAAGTGGAGGGGGGAATGGGGAGGGATAAGGCACTAAACTGACTTCTGGGCTACACACACACACACACACACACACACACACACACACACGCCACACTTGCATGCACACACACATTTGATTGCACACACACCACTTGATTGCACGCACACACGACACACTTGCACGCGCGCGCACACTTGCTTGCACACACACCACACTTGCTTGCACACACACCACACTTGCTTGCACACACACATTTTTTGTGAACCAGAAAGAAATGACAGCTCTTTTGTTGTTCTGGAAGGGTCTGAATGAAGATTTCCTGCAGCTCATTTACCCCACTTGCCTTGTATCTGCTCCAAATCTGGAAGATTCCTAGAAATCACAGGATGGACAGAGTGGTTTAGAGCCTGGCTAGCCATATTCTCGCGTTGTCAGGCTGGTCTCCACCTCAAGACAATCATTTGTTCCTAGCCTCTCCAATGCTGGGGTACAGGTGCAAGCCAACACACAGCTGGACCTGCATCAGGTTAGGGAAATGCTCACATCGCAGCGATGGACAAATGGTTACACGTGGGCTGGCTTAGTGAGAATTTAGCCTTGAAATTGGTCTGCTCATTTCTAGGCAAAATGGTTTGCTGCAGTTCTAGGTATGTAAACCAGGAGCCTCGTGTGTACCTGTGAGCAAATCTTCCTGCATAGCAAAGGCTTTGTCTGTGCCAGGCTGACCACACTGAAATCTCTCTCTCTCTCTCTCTCTCTCTCTCTCTCTCTCTCTCTCACACACACACACACCTTGCACCGTGTGTGTGTGTGTGTGTGTGTGTGTGTGTGTGTGTGACAGGGTCTCATGTAATCCAGACCAGCCTAGACCTGGAATCTGATGTTTCTGCCTTCTGCCTCCACCTTCTGAGTGGTGAATGGAGAGTGCTAGTATTGCAGGTTGTGAGGTACTGGGAATGCAATAAGCATTCTTCAGACTGAATTACATCCCTAGGCAACTCTAAGGTCACTAAGGTCTCAACTATGTAGAACTGGCTGGCTAATTGTTACTGCTTTTTTTTTTTTGAAGCAGGATTTCTATTTAACAGCCCTGGCTGTCCTATCACTAACTCGATAGACCAGGTTAGCCTCACTCAGTGATCTGCCTGCTTCTACCCACTGAATGCAAGGATTAAAGGACAGTGTCGTCCCTCATCCCACACCTCCAACCCCCCTTTCCCAACACCCTTTACTCTGCCACTTTTATTTCTTTTGAAAATGAAATGAGCCAGGCAGCGGTGGCACACACCTTTAATCCCAGAACTCCAGAGGCAGGTGGATTTCTGTGAGTTCGAGGTCAGCCTGGTCTACAAGAGCTAGTCCCAGGACAGCTAGGACCATTACAGAGAGACCCTGTCTCACTTAACAACAATGGGCTGCAGAGATGGCTCAATGCTTATGAGCACTGGGTCCAATTCCAGCACCTATTGGAATTTGCAACTGACTGTAACTCTAGTAACAGAGGATCCACAGACATACATGCAGGCAAAACAAAATTAAAATAAAAAAAGAGCCTCACAGTGGTAGCACACACCTTTAATCCCAGCACTTAGGTGGCAGAGGCAGGCGGATCTCTGTGAAGCTCTAGGCCTTTCTGGTCTATACATTTAGTTCCAGAACAGCCAAGGCTACACAAAAGAATCCCTGTCTGGAAAAACACAAAATTGTATGTATGGGAAATATTTCGCTGTTCTATTCTAATTTATAGTAGATTAAAAGGTATCAAAATATATAGCGTTTCAAAATGAAAAGGTACCAAGTCTATGTAATATCCCTAGAATACATGGTAACAATCAACAAGTGAAGGAAATAGTGTCTCACAGTTACAACTAAATGTTCTAGTAGCCACCCGCATCCTGTGTCAGAATACTATGAAATAAAAACCTAAAAAGCACCAAGCCTTACTTTCCTTTCCTTCCAAATAGTGAGCACAACTTATAACTCACTTGCCTAAGCTTTTGGCTTGCCCTTCCTTGATAGCCTTTCATCTCCAAGATGTGGCAGGAGACACATTAGACAGTGTGTGTGTGTACACTAAACACACCATTATGGCCCCATTCTTTTATATATACTCATTATTCAGAAAGAAACCTTTATGGAACATTCAAACAAGGCAATATTCTGAAAATTGTGCCATGAAACCATGCTTTCATGCATGCATGAACACAAGATACATGCTAATGTGACACAGGCCCAATGTCCTCTCCATCCCAGACCCCAATCGTGTCTCTCCTTTATCAGCATCAAAGGAAGGTCGGTACAAGATCACTCTAGAAGCTGCCTCCGCAGACAGTTTCCTGGTTTTAATATCCACTGACATTTCAAACAATGGGAGTACTTCAATACTATTTTATAACCAGATACTAGGAAAATGTCCCCTGGTGATGAAGGAAGAGGATCCACTTGGTTTCAGATGGCTTTAGACTTACAGGTGAGTACACTAGCAGAGGCTTGACTTCAGCCGAACTCACTGGTTTTGGTCCAAAAGGAAAAAAATGTTAAATAGTCAGGCATTGGTGGTGCACACCTTTAATCCCAGCACTCGGGAGGCAGAGTCAGGAAATCCAATCTAAGTAGTGAGGCCTTGTCTCAAAAGAAAAAATAGAAAAAACATATCGAAACAAAAAAAATATCAGAAAATCAGTCATTTGTCCCATCCATTATGGCAGGTGACCTGACCACATGAAGGCCCAAGGGCTCAGAGTAAACCTCAGGGAAACAGGTCTTTGGCATAATGCCACCTGAGAGGCAACCAATACCATCTGCAGAGTCCCATCACTGAGCCCCTGAATAGGGGTCAGTCAAATAGAACCTGACATACACTACCCCTAAATCCTGCATCTCATGCCAAAGAATACATGAGTTGAGGCTGTTTCCTATAGATGCAAACAAATGGATTTTATTTCCATCTATGTGCATACATATACACATGACAGGACACTAAAAAAGTAACTAAGATCAAAATTCACCGTACAAGACATTTTTAAAATAAGAAGTCCCATCACTCAGGAAGCAGAGATAGGAAGATCCTGGTCTACATATGCCACTGGTTACAGGGCCACTAGGGCTGAGAAAGTTCTCCAGAAAGAACAGAAAATCCAAAGGAAAAAACTTTTTAAACCCCAACATTAAGCACATTCAAGTTAGCCAGAAATATTGGCTCGTGTTGGAAACTCTAGCATTCAGAAGTCTGAGACAAGATCTGGGGTTTGAGGTGAGTGTGGGCAACATAGCAACTTCCATGCCGCCTGTGCTATGTGAGAGTCTAGCTTAAAGCAAAAAAAATTTATAAAGGGAAAAATACTAAAACAGTAAAAATAGCAAAAGTACTGAAGCGATAGTTTAGCAATTCAGGGCACTTAGTTACATCCATGCCGAGTGACTCAGAACCACCTGTCACTCAGTGCTTGGAGATCTGATGCCCTCTTCTGGATTCCATAGTTACCTTCACTCATTTGCACATAACAAAAACAGAAATACAAAAAACCCAAAGTAACATTTTCAGCCAGGTGGTGTGACAGTGCACACCTTTAGTCCCAGCACTTGGGAGGCAGGAGCAGGCAGATCTGAAGCCAACCTGGTCTGAGATAAATCCCCACAACCCCAAAGAAGTAATTTTCTTTCGTGACTTTAAAAAAACTAAGCAGTATTTACGGTAATCCTCTATTATTCAGACACCAACTGATGGCTAGTAAGCAAGAATTCCATCCTCCCTGAGCCAGAAGGAATTGGGCCATTCACAGACAGGCTTCATGTACTTCTGACAGGTAACAGGTGACAGACATGCACAGAATAACAAAACATAGAATTAAATGACACACACTCCAAGGATGGAACTCAGGGGCCAGAATGAGCTCTGCATATGGTGCACACCCATCCACCATTTATGAGTCATTTATGTACACCAACACAAAACTTGCTTCTTTGTGGTTTTTAGAAAAAGGTCTGTCAGGAGACAGAGGCAGGCGGATCTGAGTTCGAGGCCAGCCTGGGCTAAAGTTCCAGGAAAGGTAGGGAAACCCTCTGTATTGAAAACAAAAACAAAACAATCAAGTAATCCAGGCTAGCCTCAAACTCACTAGCCAGGTGAGGCTGGTCCTTCTGATTTCACCTCCAAAGGGCTAGGAATACAGGTGCACCACCATAACCCAGTATCATTCAACAGAGGGACTTAAAGTCAGTGATAGTCTGGTCTACAGCTGGGAGGTAGGTCTAATAGGTTATGGGTGGACAGATCATAAGAAGATGGTTTAATTTTAATGTACCTACAAACAACCCTACTTGCTATGTCCCGGCCTCATACCATGAGTTACACTCTTTTCACAGATCCTACCGGTTAGTTTGCTGACTCTGTGGTCAATTTCTAGTAAGCACATCTTGATGACTGATGTTCATGCCCTTTCTGTGTACACACAGGAAACAGAAACCTCAAGGTGGTCAAAAAAACCAGCGAGCAAGGAAGGCAATGACTGGCTCTCAGTGCCAGCATTTCTAATTGACACAACAGGGCAGCCAGTGAGATCAGAATCTGCCTCAGTTCAGCATGCTGGAGCCCTAAAACTTTGCAGACACAAAGCTATGATTACTTAAGTCCCTTTACATTAAACATACAATTCTAGAGATCAGTGGTCTTATTGCTTAATATTTCCTCTACATTTAAAAGGCTTGCTAGCATTAATGGTATTGCCATATTGTACTGAAAGCTTAAACCTGTAAGCAATTTGCTAGGCTAAGGCTTACCCTAGCCTTGAACTTTCACTGAGACCATAGGCTTTTAAATTAACTTTTCCGAATACCATAATAACAAAGCTGCAGATTCTGAGCTAACGTCCAAATCAGGTTACAGCTGAACTCTCAGCATGCAATCTGCACCAGCATGCAATCTATACAACAACTGATTCCTTCCAATCTGTGACAGCTCAAACTAAGGATGACATACTGAACACTTCATATCGAGCATTTAGAGTTTAGCTGAAGTTCAACTAAAACCTAAGAACATTTCCCTTCCCCCACTCTGAGGAAAAAAAATTATCAGATTTTACCATAGTATTTTCTGGATGTTTTTTTTTTTTTTAAAAGTGTCACAATATGAATCATAGCTGTCAACTTCTCTACCATGGAGCTAAAGTCCACTGGGTGCAATGACAGGTGCAGGTAGCACACAGGGAGCTAGAGAAGGAATTAACTCAACACTTTGCATATAAACTTCCCTTCGTGTAAGACGTGTTAGAAAGCTGAAAATAAAGGATCCTAATGTGGACATAAGGGGGAAGGGAGGAGAGACTTGAGTGAAAAATCCATGCATCCACTGTGCTGCAAATTCACCCTCAGGTGGCAAGAAAATACTAATGAAATGGAAAAAGATAATATTTAATCAACAGCTGATTACCTTTAAAACTTTGGGCTTCTTTTCCCTCTGGGGCCTCTTGTTCTCTTTTGTAACCTAAAATTTAAAAAAAAGTAAAATTGAAATATGAGCCTCCATTAAAATTATATATATATACATATATATATCAGTTCCCACCCTTCCTCCCAAAAAATTTTGCTGCTTCTCTGTAAAAACTACTTATATCTCAATTTTTAATACCACCAACATGTTTGTCAGTCAGTTCCTGAAGAGCTCATGTAAAAAAATGTACTTTAAGAGTCAATGGAAAGAAAAACAATCAACAACCTTGCATAAATAAAGATGGAGGGAAATGCCCCCTTTCCCCCCTAAAAGTCTTTCTTAATTAGACTCTGCATTCTTCACGGCGAAGCCCACGAGGTAGCCATCTTGCCTGCTTCTGCAGAGGAAGCCTCCACAGAGAGCAGTTCTGCAAACTGCTTTTGGTATCATTATCATGGTGTTTAAAGGCAGCCCTGGCCTGCCAGCACTGTAGACGTGCTGGGCATGCCTTTTGCAAAAACAGCCCCACAAAGAGTGCAGCCAATGGCAAGGCAGAGCTTAGAGACTCCAAGTGATCTTCGCAGCCTAGCACTATCCCAGACAAAGGATCTCTGTGAGGCTGGGCTCTCACCACAGGACACAGGCAGCCACAAGCTGCGACATGGAGTTCTCTACAGAGGATCTGGTCGCCGCCACCGAAATCACAGGAGGCTTCTGCAAGAGACAATGTTCGCAAATCCCCCAGGTCGCCACCATCGGATCAATGGCGGAGTCTCCCTGAGCAGGAACCTCTGGGTGGCACCAGGGCAGGTTGGCACAGGGAGGGGCGCACTGCTCTGTACCACCCAGCAGGAGATAGCCCTGAGCCTAAGGGGGCATCGGAGCTCACAGCAATCCGGGAAGGTATTGTGCATTTTGACTTTATAAGGCAAGACTAAATATTGGCGATATTGAAGGAAGGGAGGTTACGTGAGGACAGCACAGGCTCAGCTGTAGTGGGGCTGCCTGTCTCATTCCTGGGAACCACACCTCGGTGCAGCCGGCGGTGTAGCCGGCGCTTGGCCCAGATAACAACGATTTGATTTCGGTCAATAAATGTCCAACGATAAAGTCGGACTAAAAATAATAAATAGCAATCAGGCACTCAGAAGAGAAACACGACGGGATGGATAGGAGAGGAGGGTGGCGTTTTTTCAAAACACACATGCCACTCTCGGTGACTAGAGATGGAAGGCTGTGTAAACTGGTGACCTTCAGTGCCCAGAAATCCGCGGCAGACTCCAACCCGAACCTTTGGGGGAAAGGGGTGTTTCTGGATCCTCTCCACCCACGCATGCAACCAAGCCTGCCTACACACCACCTTTTCATAGTCAAACCACCCAGGGGTGAGCATGCCACATCAGCCCTCTGCAACCGACCGACTGACAGACACACACACACCTGGACTTCACCCATGCTCAGTGGGTGGTAGCCATTGGGAGCTGGCACCACATGACACCTGCCAGACACCAGAAAAGGCAGGACCAAGAAGAGCAGTCTCTCTCCAGCTAACTCCCTTGCACTTCTGCAAACAGCCGCAAAGACTCTAGTGGCAGAGGACCGGAGTGGCTGTGTCTAGCTGGGCTGGTCCCAAGGTCATTGCCAAAAAGCTGCACAGTGACAGATCCCAGTCCCATCCCAGCCACCTTGACAACTGCACAGATCTTGGGAAGCAAGCCCATGCTCCTGCCTCCTGGGGCCAAAGTTTCTGCAGTACATTTGCAGGATTGGCAGGATGGCTTTCCTGCCTGCGAGGCCAAAAATGGGTTTTCCACTTGCAGTTGGATTCAGAACAGATTCCCACAACCAGAAACGCGGAATTGAGTGCGGGCCGGAAGGCCTGCGTTCTGTCACCCTCCCTTCCGAGGCTCGGAGGCTGCCACGAAAGCATTTTCCTCTTATGGCGTGCATTGATTTCCCATTTATTTAGTTATTTATTAGTACTGTGGCTTGAACCCAGGGACTCATGCGTGCTAAGGAAATGTTCTAATGAGCTAGATACTCCCCTGTTCCCAGATTTCCCACTCTACACCATTCCCATGCCCAGCCACCCAAAGTTTTTAATTCTCAGATAGGGAGAAAAAGAAGCTAGACAAGGTGACAGCACTTTTGATTGACTCTAACACTCTGGAGACTGAGGCAGGAGCTTTCAAACACTCAAATAATCATACCTGCACTTCTGTAATTGAAGCACCCAGGGGAAACTGAGGTAGGAGCACTACACTGAATTCAAGGTCAGCCTGGGATGTAGCAAATACCAGTCCAGCCATAGCTTTATATACCAAGATTGTCCCAAAAACAAACAAACAAAAAATGGGTCGGGTGGTGGTGGTGCATGCCTTTAATCCCAGCAGACAGATCTCTGTGAGTTTGAGGCCAGCCTGGTCTACAGAGCTGGTTCCAGGACAGGCTACAAAGCTACAGAGAAACCCTGTCTCAAAAAAAAAACCCAAAACCTCAAAGAAAGCTATCCCAGTATCTGTACTGAAAAATTAGTTAAGGAAGGCAAAGTTCATCTGAGCCAAATAAGTAGTTCATGCAAGTGCCCAGGGCTATATGAAGTCCACTCCCAGTATCACTGGGGCAGAATGAGGGTGCAGGTGTGTCCATCCCCACAGCAGTCTGTTCCAGTGCCAGCCCCTTGAAGATCTGCAGCTCAGTTCAGAGCTGGGAGTTTAATAGGTTAAATCAGCAACCAATAAAGGTATTCAAAGGTTCAGTAAAGGTTCAGGGGAGAGAGACGTGGCTCAGTGTTTAGGGAGTGCATGTTCTTTACAGGGTATGGGTTCAGTTCCCAGTACCCATGCCAGGTGACTTACAATCTAACTCCAACTCTGCGCTCACCTGTACACACACACAGGCAGGCATGCACACATGCAGTTAAAATTGTTTAACACTGAGAGCCATTCCAGGATGGGGAGATGGCTCCATGGCCATCTTGCTGCCAAGCCAGATGGCACGAATTTATCTTGACTTCCACATGAATTCCATGGCACATTCACATACACAAAGATTTCAGAGAAGCACCCCCATATCAACTGGATCCTGTAGAAAGGTAAATGAGTCCTACATTTGCGTTAGAAGCCAGTTGTGGTGGTACACCCTTGTGATTCCAGCATTTGGGAGGTAAAGGCAGTGGGGATCGGAAGTGCAAGGCTGGTCTCTGGAAGAAAGAGGAAAACCCAGAATCTTTATCAATAAAACTTGCTGTTCCCATGGAAGTCAGGCTTGGTGTAATATATAAATTGTGAGTCAGAAGCCGGGCGGTGGTGGCGCATGCCTTTAATCCCTCGGAGGATTTAATACTTTAATACTCGGGAGGCAGAGGCAGGCGGATCTCTGAGTTTGAGGTCAGCCTGGTCTACAAGAG
>LOJH01019165.1:0-14639 GCA_001685095.1 Ellobius talpinus | reverse complement strand
CTCTCTCTCACACACACACACACACACACACACACACACACACACACACACCACCCCACTATATTGTATAATGTTTTTCTCTGGTTGTGTTCAAGTGATCCTCTCAATATTTGGTTTCTTTACCCTCACTAAGATGCACCTAGGAATGGATCCTCCCTCCAAAGTTTATCCCAGTTAAGGTTTTATAGGCTTCTTAAATCTGTTTGTTTGTGATAATTCATATATTCAGGAAGTTTACACCCATATTTACACATTTTTTTATTTTGTAAATTCTTTATCTCCTCCTAGGACTGGACTTTTCCAATTCTGTAAACTTTACTTCTGTAGTGTCTAATTAATTTGTTTCTGTGCTTTGTAATTCTTGGTTAAAGTGTTTCACTTTTTCTGTCATTCAAGGAATTTTCCTTTACATCACTGAACATGGCTGTAACAGTTACTCTGGAGTCTTATTTTTTTCCCCCAACTACATTGTCCTTGGTTTGGCACCTTTTCACTGTCTTTTCCCATGAAAGTGAGCCACATGTCCCTGATTCTCCCACCCAGGAAATTGGTGAGGTGTCCCCTGCTGGTCTTGCATGAGCAGGACTGCAGGAACTCAGGTGCCCATAGGCAAAACTGCAGAAGGTATAGCTTGGTGCTGTTCAGTTTCCAGAAAGTTTGGGAAATCTTCCCTTCCTTTCCTCTTCTCCCCTCTTCCCCTTCCCTTTCTGTCTTCAATTATACTCATTATTATGCCTTGGAGGCTTTGTTTATAAGAAACATGTCCACTCCCATATCAAAAGTGGAGCTTGCAGCTTCATGCCCTTAGTTTCAGTTCTACGAGACAGTCTTCTCTACCTTAATTCTCTTTCACACAGCTCTTTCAAGGCCCCGTTAGCGTCATCAGCTTCTAATTCACCTGGTGTTTCTTTGTAAGTGAGGACCTCATTAATAGCTATTAGAGTTTTCCAGTCTTTCCTCCTAGGCCCTCATCCTTCATCTGGCACTCTGACGTCCGTCTCCACCCTAGTCCTTTTCTCTGGGTGTTTGTTCTCCACTTTAAATTGCTATTTCTAGCCCCAGGAGTATTTCCTTCCCAATAGGCTCCCACAATAATGAACAGATAAAATTTGTTCCTTTGTGCTTTCTTACGATTGCAATAAATTCACTAGCCTAGGAAAGAGTTCCGAGCAGCTACTAATATTCCCGCCTGTTATGGCGAACAGAAAAACGAGATGCGCTGGGCTCTGAATGCCTGTGCCATCTACAGATGTTATTTCTTGGCAGATATATGTCTGCGTTCTGCAATGTGTGTCTCAACAAACACTCCTCTGCACTGTTCAGGATGCGTTCTCAAGGTTTGACTCGCAGACCTTACTCTCATGTTACTTGGTTCTAGATAATGTTACCAGCTTAGAACACAGCCCGCACAGCCCAGGAAAAGTGCCACACCTGTGACAAATGTTTTTGCATTTCAAGTCTCACACACTTTCCCAAATCTGGTCTCCACCCTTTAGCCTTTGACATTGGTGTGCAGAACTCCAGCAGGATCCCAGAGACTTCTGGATGGAGGCTTTACGCTCAGGAAACAAAAAGTTCTGTCCCATCCAGCAGTGTTTCTTCTCCTTTGATGCACAGGAAGAGGCCCTGCCTGTCCCATAGTGACCACAATCTTCCTCCTTAGTATTCAGATTGGTTTCTTCTGCTAAGGTAGTGTCAGTGGTCCTGTCCTGTAGCATCCCTCCCGGGCTGCCTCTCTAAGAAGTCTCTAGCTATGCTCCTGCTTTCCCCAGGTCCTGCTCCCTCAAGGAGCAAACTCCTCAGAGCTCCTCCGAGCTTTCTCTGCTCTTCCCCTTTGCTGTCCTTCCTCTGGTCTCCAGCAGCTGCTCCTCCCACTCTCCATGTCTCGTCCACATCTGAAGCTCGCCTTCTTCCAAGGCTGTCCCTTCCTTCCCCTTCTCCTTGACTTCTTATACCAGCTGATGACTGCCCTGCCTCTGTCCCCATCTGTGAATGTCAGGAGGAGCTGTTCCCGGGTCATCTGTTCCTCTGAGCAGGAGGCAGAAGCTGTCTTCTGAGCTGTCTTCCTTCTGCAATCTTTGTCCCTTTTCTGTGCTTTCTCAGGTACTACCTTGCCCTGTGGCTGCCCCTCTTTTCCTACACTGACTGCCTGGACAGTGTGCATGTTATATCTGCTCCAGAGTAGGCCCATCTGCATCAGAATCATCCCCTGCAGGGGCTGGGCATGGAGCAGAAGAGTCCGTCTTCCCCATGGAAACAGGGGACACGCTTTACGTGCTCTGCAGATGCCTTGCTCCCCTGTGATAAACTGCTCATCCAGTTACAGTGTGGTCAACCGCAGCATCTCCCCATTGTCTCTGCACTATCCATTGTGCCTGTGAATTATTGTCTTACCTGCAGCCTTCATCTTTACAACCCTGTGAATTGTTATATCAAAATAACAGAAATACTGCCTGGCAAGATGGCTCAGTGGGTAATCATCTAAGACCTGAATTCAGTCCTTAGAGCCCACATGGTAGAAAGAACCAGCTTCCACAAGTTCTGCTCTGATTTCTGCCTTCACACCACACACACACACACACTCACACACATGACACTAAATAAATAATTGAATGAATATAATAAAAGTTAAAAATGAGACAATTAACTTCTAAAGTGGAAAGCTTTGTTTAGCTGATAGATTCAGGGATGCCAATTCATGGTTTCTTGGTCCCATCACCATGGGTCTGGGATTGGGCCAGATAGCACTGGGGATAGAACAAACCACTTACCTCATGGCATCAGGGAAACAAAGAGGAAACGAGAACATTTACACAACAAAACCCTTCCACCAGAGCCTATTAAGCTCTGAATCTATAATAAATTTGTCTATTAATAAAATCAGAGCCCTCATCATCCAGTCACTTCCCAGCCCTGGTCTTGAACACAGCATGAAAGAAACATGATCTTTGGGGGACATTTATGAACCAGTCTGTAACAACTGCATTTTCAGGGACTTACCCGTGCCAGCCACAACTGATTCCACACTAGATCTAGATTTCTTCATTTCACAAAACCACGTCTTTTTATTTCATGATATTGCCCTGCCCAGTTGAGTTCTGTATGGACTGGGGGTAAAAGAATCCTTCTGTAGCTACCTCTCCAACTCCAAGAAATAATTGAGACAATAGAAAGGATGCTTGGACTATGCTATATTCTGGAACCTGGCTTGCATCTCCACACTTCCAGTTTGCAGGATTTTGTGAGATTTCTAAGAAGTCATGTGATAATCTGGTAATAACCTCTCAGATCTGCTCTGGTCACAGCTTATGCTGTTGCTAGGAAAGCCACCATGAGTGTTTTCTCATCCCTCCCTTCCCCACCCATGGCCAGACACATATTCACAGGGAAAAGGTTGAAGGCCCCTGTGATGGGATCAGTAGGGAGACTTTTGAAGAGAGCAGGGGGAAGGTGACCACAATTGTGTCAACAGACACAGATGGTTCTTACAGTTTGCAGTACACTGCAAACCCCAAGAGGTTTCTCAGACACAGATTTCTGTGTCTCCATCTCAGAGGTCTTGCTTCATGTCTATGGAGGAGGCAGATTTTGCCCAACTGACCCCTCGTCAACTTGACACACAAACACATAACTTTTCAGTCAGAACTTTTCTTTTCATGTTTATCCAAAATATGGCACATTAATATTAATATCACAATATAAAACATAAATAAATTTCCCAATAAAAACAAATTCAAACATGTTAAAAACTCCAGTCTCTTTAAAATATTCAATATCTTTTCTTTAAAATTCCAAAATCTCCTTTAAAAGTTCAAAGTTTTTCAGCTGTGGGCTCCTATAAAAATCAAAATTAAATTACTTTCTTACTTCAAGTGGGAAGAACCAGGGCGCAGTCATAATCTGAACAAAGGAAAAAACTCCAACAATGAAATAACTCATTGTCCCCTGTCTGGGATTCACTCCCCATCTTCTGGGATCCTTCAGAGGGGCTTGGTCACTTCTCCAGTTCTGCCCTGCACGACACACGCAGCTTGTCTTCTAAACTTGGGCAGCCTCCTCTCTGCCACCACCGCTGTTCTTGGTGGTCATTTCATGGTAGTGGCATCCCCAAGACGCTGCATTCTGCCACTGCAACTGGGCTACCCTTTCACCAATAGCTTCTCTTAGACTCTCATTGTGCCAAGCCTCAGCTTCTCTAAATGACCCCTTCCATCCTGGGTCTTCAGCTGCTACTGAAGCTGCATCTTCACCCTCACAGTGCCAAACCTCAGCTGCTTTTCATGATCCCTTTGCGCCTTCAAAACCAGTACCACTCGAGTGACTTTTACTCATGAAATTTGGCTGCCAGTATGCAGTACAACCTTGGCCTCCTCTGGGACACAGATTCTGTGTGCTGACTCTCAGGAAACATTTCCAAAAGATTTCACCTCATGGATGCTGCTCTCTTATTAATCACCTTGCTCAGCTACAGATAACCAGCATCAATTGTCCCAGTAAAGCAAAGAGTTTTGCTTTAGTGGTTCTGGTCTTTTGTTAATCATGGTTGATTCTTTAGCTCCAGCTGACTAGATACTACACATTCTTCATATACATGGTCCTGGTAGAGTCTTTGATTCCCTCTGAAATTTCACAAGCCAGGCCTTTATTGTCTGTATTTCTCCCAACACACTTATCTTCTGACTTCTCATAGAAGAGCTCACCAAGCTTTGAATGCTCAATGTTTTTTTCTAGCCCAAAGTTCCAAAATCCTTCCTCACCCCTCCCAAAAATATGCTCAGGTCTGTCACAGCAATGCCTCACTCCTGGTACCAACTTGTCTTAGTTTGGGCTGCTCTGATGTGATGAGACACGATGACCAAGACAACTTGGAGGAAGAAAGAGTTGATTTTCTTCACAGTTCCACATAAGTTCATTATCAAATGCAGTGAGGGCAGGAACTCAAGCAGGGTAGGAACCTAGAGGAAGGAGCTGACACAGAGGCCGTGGAGGGGTGCGGCTTCATGGTTTGCTCCCCATGACTTTCTCAGTCTGCTTTCTTATAGAACCCAGGACCACCAATCCTGGGATAATACTACCCACAATGGACTGGACCCTTCCCCATCAATCATTAATTTAGAAAATGCTCTACAGGCTTGCCTGTAGCTCAATCTTATGAAAGTATTTTCTCAATTGAGGATCCATTCTCTCAGAGGAGTCAAGCTTGTGTCAAGTTGACATAAAACTAGTCAACACACCTTATTTTTTAAAAATCAAAGTAAATATTGTACAAAGCTTTTACTATGGAAAGGCAAAGCAATTTCAGCCATCTTTGTACTGTGGTGCCTCAAGCCCAGGGAATTATGAAGGCCGGCATGTTACTTGGGACTCCTGTGTCTTTTTAGAGTTAGGAGCATTTGTGTCTATGGTACAACCTTCCCACCAGCCACCAGTTATCATTGCTATCTGAGGAGACAGTAAAGCTACATCACAGAACCCTAAGTTAATATCAACCTCAATCTTGGAAACTTATTCTTATCCTGTAACATTTTCCTACCCAATATCTGAATCCCTGCCCCTACCAAAAGCCCTTGGGAAAAACACAAAAGCAGTGTTCATTAAATCAGGCCAGGGTCCGTGGAGATGTATAGTAAGGAATCAGAAATAGACCAATAACAGTCACTTCCAATCTTGAGAGTAGTCTATATTATAGCATCAAAAATAGATAAATTACTAATGTTGCCATCATTTTCATTGTCATGCATCCATCAGAAAAATGCTCCCTCATCTTCCCAATCCATCAGAACTGAATTGAAGGAGTTCCCTTGTATGACATTTAGTTGGCCTCATCATGGTGTTAATCAATCTTTAAGGAAGAGTGTAGCTGTTAGGACTTGGCTCTTAAATGTCCCCCAAAGCTTCTGTGTTAAAGGATTGGTCCCTAGATACTGAAGCTGTTTGGGGTGGTAGAAATTTTGGGAGATAGCACCTAGTTGAAGGGCATTGTGTCATTGGGTATGCCCTTGAAGAAGGATGTTGGAACCCTGGCCCCTTTCTCTCTTGCCTTTACTTCTGGGTTAGTGTGTACTCTCTCCTATGGTGTTTGACCTTACCACAGGCATGAAGCAATAGGTCCAAATGACCATGGACTGAAACCCCTGAAACCATGAACCCAAACAGACCTTTTCCTCTCTGAAGTTGTTTATCTCTGGTATTTTGTCACAGTCAGAGAAAATTGAGTAACACGGTAACTCAGGACACCTGTCTGTGACAGAAAGTTCTGTTCTGTCCACAGAAATTGTTTAGGTGTGTTTAAGAAAAGGGTCTCAAAGAGAGAAAGTCAAGGGGTGCCAAAGCCTTAGCCTCAGGGACATTTGTCTTCCTCCCGTCAGATGGGTTTAAACTGCCATCACCATTCATTGGAAAGAGCAGGGGCAGTGCTGGGAACAGGGCTTTCCTGGTCCAGGCTGCCCAGACTGGTGTTTCTCTGGGGGGCCAGTAAGGCTTTGCATGGTTCTGGGGCAAAAATGGATTAGGATATAAAGATCTGTGAACTTTCTCCAAAATCTGGGCTGAATGGCTCCCCATCAATACTATACACATATGTATATACATATTCATACAAACATACACATGCACACCACATGCTTCCACTGAAGAAGCATGTGATGTCCAGGTTTTCACTAAATACATAGGTACACATAAGGAAATAGTCACATGTACCCAAGACAGCCCAGAAACATACACCTCCATCACCACCCACATATCCCAAGTAGCTCTTAGCAAAAAGCTAAAAAGTCATGTGATAATCCGGTAATAACTTCATTACTTCTAAAAAGTGAGTTTGCTTGTTCTAGTAATTGGTTTCAGAAGGTTTTTTTCCCCCTCATAATATCTTTAATACTTAAAAGATACAGAGAAAGCAGAAAATTATCTCAAAGGCAATCCTTCCTGCAAGCTTTCCAGGAGAAATCCCCATCCATCCGCATTTTGTTGTAGCTCTTAAAGAAGTGGCTTCTGGCCCAGCATGGTGGTATATATCTTTAATTCCAACACACTGGAAAGAGAGGAGACTGCGGCAAGGAGGGCATGGGTTCAAGGCCAACCTGGATTATGGAAGGAAATTATAGAACTCTGGCCATGACCTGCTTCCTTCAGAAAGAGCAATATCTGTGGCTTTGTCCAGGGACCCTGGCCCAGCTTTTTCTCCTCGTCTCTGTTCCTGGCAGTTTTACATCTAAATCATTACTTTCCCTCCCCCATGAGGCCACTTTCGGGGTGATTTCTAGCTCTTCTTTCAGTCTCTTGGCTTGGGAATCAGCTCCGTCTCCTGGGTAGGTGGGAAAATGGAGAGGAATGAAGACAAGCAAAGAAAAGATGGGGAGACCCTTTAATTGCAGGCAGAATCAACCAGAGCCCCAGCTCCCTGGATATTCTTCTCTGGCATTAATTAATTGGAGGGAAGAATAATTCAAATGTCATTCTGCTCCGTGCTCTGTCACTCAAATAATTCTTTCCTGGGTGGTTCTTGCCTCCTCCTCCTCCCTCTGATCCCTCCCTGGGTCACTCTGCCAGCAGATGCACATATAGGGACAGCAGGACCTAACTGGAGTGCCCTTTTGAAAAAGACTCAGCATAATTATTCTTAGCAGGCCCTGTATATTATTAGCTGGGGTGGGATCAGTATGGAATTTCAGAGCCTGAGCCAGTCAGTACCCAGGGCTGGTCAGGTTTCTCATCCAGTGCCCCTCTCTGCTCTAGGCCGGTGGGTATGTAGTGCACACAAGCTGGTATGCAGAGCCAGGACCCCAAATGTGTGTGATCACATGGGAGTTCAGCCTCTCCTAGTCTCTCCACAGCTAACACAGGGGCATCACCTAACATGTGCAAAGCCTCATAGGTACAGTTCTGACACAGGTCCTCAAGTTCCATTCCAAGTCAAAGGAGGGGCAGAGAGGGGAGTGTTCAGGCAGAGAGTGCTTGTCTCATGAATATGAGGTTCCAAGTTAGATCCCCAGAGCCCATGTGAAAAGGCAACACATGCTGGCACATATCTCCAATCCAGTGCTGGGGAGGAAGAGGCAAGAGGATCTTTGGGGCTCAGTTTCCAGCCATTCTGGCCTAATTAGTGTCGAAATAGATGAATGATGTTCCTGACAATGACACTCAAGGTCATTCTATGACCTTCATACACACACACAGGCAGACACATACACCAGTACATGTGAACCAACACAAATGCATACATACATTTATATATACTCACATGCATACAAAAATAAACATTAAATGACTATATAATTCATTGTGTAAGCATAACTGTTTGGTATGCTCATGGAGACTATCAAGCATGTATCAGTGAATCACGAGTGGAATCCCTTGACTGAGACACAGAGATGAGAAGGAGTTGACTAGGGTACCGACTAGAGGTGGACATGCATCTTGTTCAGCAAGTCCAAAGTATGTGGGAGTGAGGATATGTGGAGCCTTTGTGCAAGTACCAATGAGAAGAAACAGCTGTCCTGCAGAAAGATCCAAAGGGAACCCTGGGAGAAACAAATGCAGAGATGAATCAATATGGATGTGGGAACATTGAACAGTCCAAAGTGGGTCATAGTGGTTTAACCCCAGCCATTGGGCCCTGGAGTCAGGCTAAGATATAAAAAACTAGACATAGGATTCAAGAGGCTAGAATGAAGGGACTGGCCTGGGTGTGTGCAGATAAATAGAGGATGAACTGTGTAACTCCCACATGGAGGGGCATGATTTCATCTCAGCTGAGGTCCCACAGAGTCTGTCAATAAATCCATGAAGCAGTCAATCAAGGGTTTCTTGCAAGAAGTGAGGACTTCCACTAGAGAAGATATTTAGATATTATATTTAACATGTTGATTGGCAATAGTAAGATCCTGTCTTTTCCCTGTTGGATATTTAGTATAAGTCTGGAGCCCCGAGTATAGGAAGCATGACATTCAGCTGTGAAAAGAGAATTATGAAGTAGACCCTTGGGTAGAAATGAGCACACAATAGACATTTTTCAGATGCTGGAGTGGCTAGATGGAAATATGGACAAGCTGATAATGGTTCAGGGACCAAAGGTTTTGTAAGAAAGGAAGATGGTCTGGTCAGAAAAAGATAAAAAGCATCTGTGTGTTCCCTGGGTGCTTGGCTAGTTCAGCTAAAGTTGGGGATGTGAGTGAAGAGGTTCGCCCTCTCAGCTAGGGGACCCCTTATCAGAACTGTTCCCCTTCCAAAAGAAATCAGGGAGTTCTTGCCCCCACACTCATGCATATACTTAAAATGCATCCTTATTTAGAAATTGGATCTTAATGAATATGGATCAAGTGATGGTGAAATCAAATTGGGAAAGTGGCCCCTGCATCTGATAGGAAAGAAGACACTTAGAGACCCAGGGAAATGATGGCTGCCAGACAGAGGAGCAAACAGAGAGGAATGACGTGGAAGCCAAGGAGTGTTATGCATTGTCAGTAAACACTGGAAACTAGAGAAGGCAGCGTTTCAGAACGAGCAAGACCCAACTGACACTCTCATTTCAGATGTCCAGCCTTCAGGACAGGGAGACAATGAATTCTACTATTTTAAGCCACACAGTTTGGAGAACTGTGTTAGAACAGCTGGGTTAAATCAATATAGGTCCCAGGAGAGGAACTCTATCCTCCGACAGGTGCGCAGTGAGTGAGCGGTCAGACTGTGAAGGATGGGGACGGCATGCTCTATGTGGGGGTTCTTGGAAACCCACCTGGAACTGACCTAGGAAAAGTGGGGGCTGGGCTGTCCTGTTTTCCTTTCTGTTGCTGTGATAAAAACACCCTGGAAAAAGCAACTTAGGAGAAAAAAAGGAGTTTATTACAGCTTTCAGTTGCCGGTTACAGTCTATTGTTGTGGGGAGGTCAAGGCAGGAACTTCAGAGAGCTGGTCACATCACACCCATAGTCAAGAGCTGAGAGAAATGCTCATTTGCTGGATTGTTCTCTGCTCAATTTCTTCTCTCTTAAACAAAAGTTCAGCCCATTCTCTGCCTAGGGAATGCTGTGGCCCACAGTGGATTGGGTTTTATCATGTCAATTCACTTAATTAAGACTATGGCCCACGGATGTGCCCAGAGATGACCCAGCGTAGGCAATTCCTCTTGCGACTGTCTTCCTAGGTCATTCCCAAATTGTGTCGAGTTGTTAATGTAAGCTAACCGTCACAGGGGCACTGAGCATCAAATTTATGACTTCAGATTTAAAGAGGTGTGTGTGTGTGTTTGTGTGTGTGTGTGTGTGTGTGTGTGAAGGCATCCTTGCAGAAGCATGGTCTTTAAAGTGCTGTGTCCCAGTATGGTAAAAATTAGGGGGCTTCTCATTATTGGAAAACCCTACCCAGCATGGAGACTGGGGAAGTCTTTGCAATCCTATCTTGCTCTTCAGAAGTTTTAAGCATTGTTAGTAATGTTGATACAGAATCTAGGCTTCTTGTCCTATACAGCCAGCCTAAGAAGGGTCTCCAAGACCAGTCAGAGCATGGCCTATGGACCTTCCCAGTGCAGAGCCCCTTCACTCAGAAATTTCGTGGGTCCCTTGAGTATATGGCACAGTGTTTATCCAAGAAAAGGGAACAAGGTCCTTGGATAGACTGAGTATTTGAAAATGCAAAGGCAAGACTGTTTTTTTTCTAAAGAGCTTGATAGTTCAAAACCAGTATTGTCAAGGATGAGCATAGTTTCCTTCCTCTGGGAAAGCAGAATTCAAATACCTGAAGCCATAGTGGAGACTCTTGGCCAGCTGGTTAACCAGAGCTGAGGTAGAAGAGGGAGACAGAAGAGGGAGGGAGGAAAACCTGGAGTGCTGATCAAAGGCTCCGCTGCAATCATTGCTGGCGCTTCAGCTGCAGGGGGATATGCAGGATTTTAGACCTGAAGACTTCATTGTAATCCTCCCACAGAGCACTGGGATAAACCATTTCCTGGGTGAGATTGCAGTGAAAGCATCCGCATAGACTTCTACTAATTCTTCTCTCTTAGAGAAGACGTGCCATCTGAGTACTTGATAAAAAGGAAAAAAAAAAAACTAAGGCATAGAGAGAACTTCAGGTTCAAAGCTGTGGATTCTGCTCACCAGGCTAATCTGCTCACCTCTCCTCATGGTTGGCTCTCATCTTTGCTAGTGGCAGACTTTCCCCCAGCTTTTTACACAGTTACCAACAAATCTCTTTTCAAAGGACTCTGTAAAGTCACTTTATTCTCTTGTGGCCAAGGAGCCAAAGAGTATAGAGAAAGGAGGGGAGGGGGCTCAAGAGACAAGGACCAAGGTGACCTCCTATTCATGAACTCTCTGAGAGTTTTCTAATAAAATACAAAGCCAGCATCCTCAGATGTCTGGAGCTGACCCCAGCAGACCCACACAGTGCTGTTCCAAGCCGGAAGGGATGAGAGCAGCCCTGTCGGTCCTCACAGAGGGTGGGAGAGGTGCATGTTTGGAGCATACATCCTAGCCAGGAGTGGTCCTAGAACCCTGCCTGAGGGCCTCACCACTTTTGAAGGCTTCCGTGTGGGGGAATAGTTTGGCCATTTCACATGCTATGGTACCTTTAAATTAAAATAAGTTACTTATGATATTCTTAGTCCATAATAATTAATACTGTTCAAAACTTATTTTAGTAAGAGAGTAGGTTCAGTCATTTAAAACACATCACTTGATCTTTGTCTTTGCTGGGCGTGTGTGTGTGTGTGTGTGTGTGTGTGTGTGTGTGTGCATGTGTGTTTGTTAACTTTTGATACTCATTACCCTGATCCTTTTCTTCAGTAATGAAGACCTGAGCTCATTTTTTCATTTTATATTTTCATAACACATCAAATCATGTGACATAACAAATCCCAACATTGCTAACAAGAGACAAATCACTGTAGGTCTAAGAATAGGTAGTTCTCAAAGGGGTATGGGGACCCACTCAGAAGTTCTAAGAACATACCTGGATATTGAGTCAGAAAACATGGTTTGAGTGCTGGGACTCCCACTGGTAAGTAGAGTGGATTTACACTAAGTCTCTGAGACTCTACTCCATTATGTGTCAAAAGGAAAAAAAAACACACTATACCTGGTCTGTATAATGCAGTCATTGTAAAGATCAGAGGAGAAGCAGTATTGTGTGCTTTCCTGACCCCTAAAGTCCTGTAGCATGTTTTAAGAAATTATTATAAAAGCTGATGAAACAGGATCATTAGTAAAGGATTTCTGATCTCAGTTAAAAACGTGGACCTGATTTGGGGGCAAAATCAATTCCAACAATATCGGTCATGCTAAATACAATTATCAACACGCCAGCTTGTTCCCTTTAGTTAATCATGCGAGTGTGAGGGTTCACATACAAATTCTCCCATACTTGTATGGCAGTGAGATGGTAAACCCCAGCTCCGCTACTAACACATTGTGTGATAGACCAGGTAGGGTATCTACTCCTTGGGCCTCAGTTTTCTAATATGTGACATGGTAATTGAACACATGGGGGGTAGTAGTGGTGCATGCCTTTCATCCCAGCACTCGGGAGGCAGAGGCAGGTGGATCTCCGTGAGTTCGAGGCCAGCCTGGGCTACACAGAGAAACCCTGCCTTGGGGATAAAAAGAACCCATTTATTACTGTGAATAGCACATGAATATGTATGTGAAATATGGATAGTACGCATCAAATATGTAAAGCACGCAGCAGAGAAGTTGGTGCATGGTAGACACTGGATCACTGTCCATCAGCACTCACTTCCTCCAGTGGGCCTTACCCAAGGTATGGAAATACGCACAGCCTGTTCCCCAGTGCCTGTCCTCAGTGCAAATTTACTCATCGGGATTTAGTAAATGACGACAGGGCACCAGGACAGTGCCAGGTTTTCATGTTGTCTTTTTCAGTGTTTGTTTCTAAAGCACGTAGATTCAAGCTTTCTAACCATCAAAGAATAAGCTTTTGCATAATGAAAAGACCTAGAGAAAAGAGCAGGACACCAATCGAAAGGCCTTTATTTAGGGCTAAGAGAGGCAAGGTTAGTGGATTCCAGGCTCACCTCACTGTCCATTCTGATATTCCGTGAAGCAGAGAACATGGGACACATGTTTGTTGTGTTACTTAAAGAGTCTGTAACCTGGGTTGGAATTTACTTTGGACCAAACTTATGCCTATGGGATGTTCATACCCTCAGGACCTAGATTTCCAAGGAGAGGAAAAAAAAAAAACCAAGGTGCTTAAGGCTACAGACACTCCCCAGACTGGCGGACGCTCCAGGTGCACAGGTGGCCTGTGCTGTTGCTGTTAGATCGTGAGTCTTCATTAGACCTGAATGTTCTCTCCCAAATGTACTTTCTCCCCATGGCTTCCGTTATTTCACTGTACATTTTCGCAGAAAATGAGGTTTATGTGAAATGTGTGTATGACCGTCTAGCAGAAACGCCCATGATAGGAAATTAGAGTCTGATCAGGTGCCTTCAGTAAGCTTGCACTCTTTCTCAGCGTATTATAGTTGCACCATCAATATGGCCATGTGAAGCGGGAAAAACAGCTTTCAGGAAGATTGAAACTAAATGATCATGTTCAAACATCTACCCGAGTAAAGACTACAGGAAATATGAGTCTGTCCATCTGTGAGATGGGACCAGCGTTCTCTCCGTATGATAGCATTTAACAGACTGGGACTGGCCGTGCTGGTGGTGTCAAGATCTACCCAGGACCCAGACCCTAACCTGAGTAACAGCACCCCCAATCCACCTGCTATAGGACCCAGACCCTAACCTGAGTAACAGCACCCTCAACCCACCTGCTGTAGGACCAAAAGCCTAACCTGAGTAACAGCACCCCCAATCCACCTGCTGTAGGACCCAGACCCTAACCTGAGTAACAGCACCCCCCAACACATACCTGCTGTTGATAGCGTGTCTTCACTGAAGGTGTCTTCCCAAAAAGGCTTTTGCTGCTGTAGCGAGTCAGTGTCTGAGGTTAATATTTCTGTCCCCTGTCGTACTTTCACCGGGCTTCGAAGAGATTCCACAGATTATGTTCACTGTCAGTGGGTTTTTAATCTGATTCCCGGGACATTTTCCCCCTTAACTTTAGGAGCTTCAAAGAAGATGCTCTATTACATTTTATTTATTGTCTCCATTTGAAGCCATAGAATTGTCTTGGGAATCTCCTCCTTGGTGTCTTTACAAACACAACTCACTGTTTGGTAAAATAATTCCTTAAGATACATCTTCAGTTGGCAAGGGAATTTTAGAAAACTTTTTGTTCAGATCAATTTTTTTATTGACTAGGAAGTCTGTATCATGACAAGATTTTTAATTTTGTTGGGATCACTCTTTACTACTGGTAAATAGTCTCTAAATCTGCTGTCTAACCGAGGTTACTTTTAATTTTTATGTCTCTTTAGCCTCTTCTAATCTGGAATATTTTCCCTGTGTTTCTTTGTCTGTTAAGACATTGTGGCATTGACTTTTTTTTTTGAGACAAGGTTTCTCTGTAGCTTTGGTGCCTGTCCTGGTTCCAGGACACTGACATTTCTAAAGCACACTGTTGACTGAGGTTTCTGTCCTGCCTAGTTCCTGCAGTCATTAAGCCCCAAAGAAATTACACAGAGGTCTATATTAATTATAAACTGATTGGCCTAGTATCTCAGGCTTCTT
>LOJH01019164.1:8835-20796 GCA_001685095.1 Ellobius talpinus | reverse complement strand
GGTCACTGGGAGTGGGCGTGGCTTGCCTCTTAAAGAGTCAAAAACCGTAACAGCTATACCAACACAGTGATATTCTCACCAGCTTTTCATGGAGGAGTCAGCAGTGAGTCCCAGGAGCTGAGCTGTGTGACATCAATGCATCAGCCAGAAGCCAGAGTATCAGCTTAAAGCAGCTCCCAACAAGCTGGGTCTGGCTTCCAGAAAACTTCAATTTTTCTTTCACATTTTTGGAATCTTTAAGCATGCCTAGGTCTGGCTTCTGACATTTTAAAAATCCCTTTTATTTTTAGCCCTAGAATGAGTTATCAAATAGTAAAAGCCTTTTCTGTGATATCTCTAGTGAAGTCTTCTCGGTCCTTTTCTGACCACACATCCTGTTCAGGAAATTTCAAGGATACGCTTGTTAATAGATTCTCAAACACATAGCCTGGTGACAACAATTCCAAATCAGTGCATGGGGGGTGAGGTCCAAGGCTCTGCCTTTCTGACAAGCTAATGACAATGCTAACATTCTGAGGGAACACATTGACAAACAAGGAGCTGTTACATTTGCATACCACTCTTCAGAAGGACTCCGGGATGTAGACGCCTATTTTCCCAAGATGTTTACTTTGCCAGATCCAATCTGAAAATGTGTCTTTAAAAGATGCTTTGTAGAATGCCCAGTGAAGCTCTGTGAATTGGCTTCAAAGATACACACTGAATACAAATGGACAGTATGACAGTATGTCTGCAACTAAAACCTTCCAAGCTGAAATCGGTCACCTCGTTTTTTGGATACAGTGAAAGCATGGAGAACCTTGAACCAGAACACAGTGAGGCAGTGACAGAGGCCATTCTAATTAATGAGCTCCCTGGAGCTAAGCAAGGAGAAACTTCCTGCACCTGTCAATGGCACTGTGCAAACCCCAACAGCCCACTCACTCCCTTTGTCCTCACTTTTTACCACCATGAATTGCAATAGAGCAATGATGACATAACTTTTCAGCATAACTTAGGGGATGTGCAAGACTTTTAATTGAAATTGTATGGTACCACACATGGAAAGGCTTACACACAGGATATTTCATTAGAATCATTTTGCACTCAGATGAATCTGCACTAATGTTTAAAACATTGCTTTGAATGACAGTACTTATTACATGACAAATATTTCAACTTCCTATCATGTAGCAATACAAATTCTCTCTTAATCTGTCTTGAGAATACTATATCATGATTACCTACATTTTATGGATAGAAAAATAAAGATGATAGGCAATGCCATTTTACATCTAACCAAGTTCCTGGACCTTGGATAGTCAGATCTTGTTTGCAGATATGTTTTGTCATAAACCCTTGTGATATTTTTTCAAAAGTTACTTGTTGACAGTTATATCCATTCTTCACTTCTTTTGAAAAAGAAAGAAAAAAGGGAGTGCCTAGTGATTTAGTCTTGCATTTCTGAACACTGAGCACCAGCCTGCACTGAGGAACATTTGTCCTTGGAAGGGCTTTAAGCACTCAGTGTTTCGCAGTTCTGATCCCTTTCATTTGTATTTATTACTTCCTGGCTCTAGCAACATTTGAGTTTGAACCCCCTATGTACACTGTCATCAAGAGTCTTTATATTACCAGAGGTCATCACCCTTTGCTGGGATTTTATTGAGCTTTCACAAGATTAGAAGTTGATGAGCTGGGTACCACAGGGCCTGGGTACCAAAGACAAATAGCCCAGCACTCAAGATTTATTTCCACTGCCATTCCAAACAGAACTATTTCTGGAGTTTTTGAAGTAAGGTATTTACTATGCATGCCATGAAGGAGCGTGGGTGAATGCTTCATGGTCAATGGGCAGACTCCCACATTGCTGGACTTCAGTCGTCTGCACCCTAACAAAATTGCCATTCTGAATGCATCTTGGTTTTTCCAAAAATTCATGTAATATAATGGTGGCTGAATTTTGAGGATTTATACTTTAAAATCTTCTGTGACACACATACACACACGGAGAGAGAGATACTTGGAGTTTCATTGCTTTTCAGATGTTTTAGCCTTAAAATAAATCATTTTCTTAAGGAGATATTTTAATGACTATTTTTAATGATCTGTGTCATCAAGGACATGGGAATTTTAGAAAAAAAAGTCAGGATTTTTGTGTTAGCATGTTTGTGTGTGGGGGGAAGTGAGTGAGAAAGTTGTGTGCATGTGTGTGTGAGTGTGTGTGTGTGTGTGTGTGTGCACATGCGTGTGTGTGTGTAAGATTCATTCTGAGGACACAGGATTTATCTGGCCTGGGTGAGCAGGAAGGGATGAAAACGTAGATAAGGCAGGTGGACATGGTTTTAATTAGCCTGAAACACTAGTTGGCATAGATGCTGTCAGCATCTGTGCAATCATGTGTGGATGGGAGCTCAGGAGAGAGCTCATCACTATTCCAGAAGCATTCCAGGGTCCTTGGCCACTAAGGAAGTAGCATCTGCTGTAAATCTCCATGTCCTCTCACTTCTACACTCCCGCTGCCAAGTGTGCCCTGCTTCCACTCAACAACAGTTTAAGAGAATGATTTTTTTTGACCTCTCTATTCCCAAGAAGTGTCAGGACTCTGACCTGCCCACCAACTACAAGGCAGTAGGACAGAAAGGAGTGTTTGGATGCTAGCTACTGAGGCAATGGGAGCATCTCCAGTTGGCAGACAGTGTGGAAGAAACTGGAAATGAGAACTAAGAATCGACTGATTTGGAGGGCAAGGTGGATAGGGAGATGGGACAAAGTGGTTAAAGAAGAAACAAGCATGGAAGGAGGACTAGGCAGAGTGGGAGAGCCAGTCAATAAGGACTGTGAATGGACAGAATCAAAATAGCACATTTCCACTGTGTTTCTTTATAGGACAGGCGCTGTGATAAGCACCATAATACTTTAGTTTTGTTCTCATTTTTTTTCCAGAGAAAAAGGAGAAGCCCGTAAAGAGTCAGGATTAAGCATAAGCAGACTGATTCTACTGCCCACACTCAAAACACCCAGAGATACTTTAACTGATGCTTTTGATGTAGGGGACACTAGATGGTGAGGTTTGGTTTCTGCTTATAGATCAAGTAGGAGTCTGAATTGCACCATTGCCCACACATGCACAACGAGCTACTTTCCTTCGGTGATATATTTTTCTCCACATCCTTATGTCCTCACTACTGGGCAGAGCTGTCATATTTATCTGGCCCTTGCTGCTCCGTTGATTTTTCCAAGCATTTAGAAGATCAATACGTTTTCTGTCTGTCACAGAATCAGTGTTCGTGGCCTCCTGGGCTTTTGTGTTGTTGACCGTCCTGTTAGTCACTGCCATTGCTAAGAGGTGTCAGTGACAAAGTCACTGCTGTGAACTCAACAGCTACTGTTGGACTCTTAATGACCACAGTTTTCAATTTCTTGTATTTTGTTATAGTAGGGTCCTTTGGTCAGGGCCAAAAGAATTCGTTCATCTATTTTCTGTCCAGTGACTGATAGCATTAGAGTTTACCAATGCTGGTTTTCACATCACTTGGTACTGCTTAGAGGGAGCTTTCTAATTCAATAGAAGTGGTAGAGGAGAGGGGCTATGCACAACACTGAAAGGGGGGGTAGTGATCACCTCCTCCTTCTCCATCTTGATCCAGATGCTAACTGTGCTACTCAGTCTAGGACCACCTGGAAAGTAACATAATGGCTGAGCGCCTCGTGTTCTTCATTTTCGGGATCTGCTCTGAAATCCCTCTCATCTTACTCATGTTCCTTTTTCTCAAGGTTCTCAATTGATCCTTAATTGGAACATCACTGCTCCTAACAATGTTTCTTTGTATTTTTTGTGTGTATGGAAGAACTGCCTCTAGATAGAGAGGAAATAAACATGGCCCATAGACAACTGGCAGTTTATAAAGGGCAAAAGGGAAACTCCATGTTAGGATGAGGTTTTGATTTTAATCGGTGTTTAATTAGGGTAACCAAGAGGGGGCTTCTGATAGGTAGGCTTCCATACTTTGATATCTGGACCTTGGTAGTCAGCCTCGAGGGGTGGGGGAATGGCCAAATAAGGGAATTGACCTCGGTGGCTAGCTCTAGGAATGTAATATAACAATTTTAGCAAGGAAGATGGAATGGAGGAAGGACAAGGCTTGTCAGAGCCATGTTTGCTATGCTTGCACCTGCTAGAGCTCCTTCACACTTTACAGTGTTTGATTTTTTTTTCTTTAGTGACAAAAAGAAAAAAGAAAAAAGAGGAAGACTTTGGGTTTTGGAAACTCAAGGATTTTCTTTTTGAGAGCTGAATTTTGTATTCTTCTGACAAAAATTTCCACTACCTAAATTTCTCACTCTAGGACTTTATTTATTTATTAATTTATTTATCTCTCATACAATATATTCCAACCACAACCTCTCCTTCCTCCACTCCTCCCAGTCCCCCTCTATCTTACCTTTCCATCCGATTCCACCCCCTCCTCTGCTTCCCTTCAGAAAAGACCAGATCTCCCAGGGATATGAACAGAACAAGGCATAACAAGTTACAATAAGACTAGAGACAAACCCTCATACATATCAAGGTATGTACAACCACGTAGGAGGAAAAGGGTCCCAAGAGTAGGTGAAAGAGTCAGAGAAACCCCTGTGTTAGGAGTCCCCCCAAAACACCAACTATAACATAAATGCAGAGGACCTAGCACAGATCCATGCATACCCCCATGATTGCCACTTTATTCTCTGTGAGCTCCTATGAGCCCTGCTTAGTTAATTCTGTGTGCTGTGTTTTCCTCATGTCCTTGACCACTCTGGTTCATACAATTCATCTCCCTCTTCTGCGGGGTTCCCTGATCTCCAATTTGGGTTCTCTCTCCATGTAATGTTGCATCTCTGTGTTTGCTCCCATAAGCTGCCTGTGGAAGCCTGTCTGATGGCTATTGAGCCCTAGGCACTGATCTGTGAGTACAGCAGAATCTCATGAGAAATAATTTCATTGACATTTTTTAAATTTTTTTTCCAATCGTGTTTGGGTCTATACTAGGTTACTGGGTTATCCAACCTCTCTTTCCTGGCCATCCAGGCAGTTTCAGGCATGGACTCCTTCTCATGGGATGGGCCTCAAATTAGACGATTGGGTTGGCTAGTCCTATGAGTTCTGTACCTCTATTGCCCCAGCACATCTTGCAGGCAAGATGGATTTTAGGTCAAAAGTTTTCTGGTTTGGTTTTGTGTACCAGTCCTATCACTGAAAGTTGCAGACTTCTAACTCTTTTGATTCTGTTTGCTTTAATGATACTTACTGCTAACCATCTACTAGCTGTCTCTTCATTCAATTCTTCACTCAAATACTGTCTCCTTTGAAGTCCCTTTGGTGTAAGAAGTCCTTGTGTATATGTGTTGCTTTTATTGGTTAACGAATAAAGCTGTTTTGGCCTGTGGTAGGACAGAATAGAGCTAGGCGTGGGTGGGGGTAATTAAACTGAATGCTGGGAGAAAGTAGGCAGAATCAAGGAGATGTCATGTAGCTGCCTAAGGAGACAGATGTTGGAACTTTACCCAGTAAGCCACAGCCTTGTGGCGATAGACAGAATAATAGAAATGGGTTAATTTAAGATATAAGAGTTAGTCAGGAATATGCCTAAGCTATTGGCCAAGCAGTTTTGTAATTAATATAGTTTCTGTGTGGTTATTTGGGCCTGGGTGGCTAGGAATGAACAAACAGCCTCCACCTACAGCCCTTTGTTTGCTTCCTGTCATCACATTCTCTATTTTTTTCCTACTCTAAGATAGAAGATGTGGGGTTTTAGAGGCACTGTTAGTCTTAACCACCAGTGTATTCTCTAAAATAGCTTCTCAGTAGACTTTATAATTTTTTTTAATTCAAGGAAATGGCTAGAAAAAGATATTCTATTGCTTCCTAGCCTCACCAGTCACCTGTTTTAAAAGGAATACCCATGTCTAGATTTTCCCTATTCTAGATTTTCAATAAATACTTAAAATCTACAGAGTTATAGAATATGTGGACTGGTGCTAAGGCTGGATAGTCCTGGCCTTGGAATTGCAATCAGAAAAGGCAAGTGAATGTGAGAGCAGCCTAGACAGCAGCACTTTACAGTGCTTTTGTGAACTGATAGTATCAGTTAGAAATAACCAGGAGACCTGGGGCAGGGGGATGTCTTTCCAGACAGAGGATGTTAATAACTGTAGGCAAAAAGTTATGTGGACTCATGTGAGGTATCTATATATCAAAATGCCTATCTTAGAGAAAACAAACAAATTCTGAGTAAGATAAAATAGGAAAAAATGAGAAGTAATGAATAAATAAGCGGATTTCCCCCCTTACATTTACCAAAGGATTCTAAATACAATCTAAAATCCCATTAATATGTGCAGATTTACTTCTAGGATTTTATTTTACACCCATAATTATAATCTACCATAACATGTGAGCAGTGTGTGAAGAAGTCTTATTTGAATTAAAATGATCAAAATTAGTTAATGACAAAAAAGAGCTATAGTACTTATGACCCTCTGAATGAAATCAATGAGAATTTCAGTCGTATTCTAAATAAGCAAGCACTATGACTGCTCTCCAGGGACCTATCATTGGGTTTGTCTCTACGTCTTCCCACATCACTGTATCCATGCTTCAGGTATCATTGCTACATTTCCACAGCCTTTGGAAGATCTGATTTATATGCATTGAAAGGCACCGACACTGCCTACATTGACTCATAGATTGGGCCTCTGCCTGAGAGGTTAAATGACAACCATCTCGTGCAATAACGGACTGGGTGGTCATCTAGAAGAGGAAAATGGTCTATGAGGGAAGTAGTAAAGAGCGAATAGGGGAGGATGGAGGATCTGGTAAGCAATCCATGTATGTTCTGATGTTTTTGTTTCAAATTTCATCCTTGCTGAAAACCTTAGACCTCAGGGCTCTTTTATGCTAACTTCAAGTTTCATAGTGAAAATGAAGCTGATTCATATCTGAAGGGTGCTGTGTCTTCCTAAGGTAAGAACTCTTTTTCTTTAATTTGGGGTATAACTTAGACATACTCTCTTGAAGCGAACAGTCATTTCAGTGCTAGGATCCCCACCTGGTGCAGACCTGTGTAGGCTGTATGCATGGTCCTGCAGGGTTTTGTTTTTTAGCAAGTACACCTACACCAGGACTGGGAATCTCACAGACTGTGTTTCTCATTTCTCCCTCCTGGTTGTTGACCTTAGCATATCAGTGAGGGACAATGCCATAAACATTTCTTACCTAAAAACATATAGATTTTCAAATAGAGAGTAATTTTTTATCACTCATACTTTTTTCTCCTATCCCAATTTTAGAATGCAAGGGAAGGATTATGAGAATCGCAGCTTAGGTTGAAATCACCTTCTAGCATAGTTCCATTATGTAGAAATATGCCAGGAAGATGCAACAAATTTATATTAAATTATAATGATTCAGTTAAAAGTATAAAATCCCGGATATGCGTGTCAGGGTTTGTATTCTGACCCATCCACATAGTGCTACGTGAAAAGGCAATTGTCCTTTCAATGTTGTACACTGTAGATGTTAAAATCGGACTTCTGCACTGAATATGTTAAAAATCACCACAATGCAATGGTGGATGTGAAACCAGATAGAACTGGTTTGTAGAGTGGATGGGAGGTGGAGAAGTACTACAAGGAGCAAAGGCAGCTCTAGAAGCTGTTTATGAAGGAGCTAGGAAGGTGAACCTGTAGTTACTGGGAAGCAGATAATTACGATTTTTAAAAATCTTAGGGAAAGGTTTTAGTATGGAAAGGTATGTTTAGTATTAGAGGATCAAGTCAGTAAAAAGAAAAGGTTAATTGTAGAGGTGAATTCAGATGCGATAAAGAAAGGACACAAGGAGTTAAGGGGACGGAAACAAGAGTTCTGTGTAGATGAACTAGTTTCAAGTAAGCTCAAACTGAAAGAGAAAAAGAAGGGTCCAGATGAAGATGAACGTAGGCAGAAAACAGATCAGCAGCAAGGGGCCAGCTTCTGCGATGGAAGGGTCTGGCCTGTGGGTCTTTGCACTGTCACCATGCAACACAGATCTTCATATTAAAGCCTGTGCCAACAAAAGGAGTGAGGGGGAAAAAACTAGAATAAGGAAGAGAGGAAAAAGGAAAAACAGTAGAGCTGATGACTGCTTGTGTGGTGTGCAGTGTAGATGAGATGATATTGGTATGTCCTGGGGATGGCTCTTACGTGCTGAGAAAATTTAGTACAATGTTGAGAGAAGGTGGAGTCTTCCTCTGTGTGTGAAGAAAATTGTGCCTGTTGAGTTAGCAGGTAGGGTATTTTAGCTTCTGGATTCTTTGCATCTGAACTCTTGGAAATTCAACTAGAGATACTTAAACTTAGACTCTGGGTCAAGATGTCAAAAAGGATTTTAGATGTCCACTCTGATTTTATTCTTTTTCTCCTCCTTTCTCTATATCTCCCATATTTTATAACACCAATGTTGCTGGAGTTTCTGTCATCTAACAGCAGGCTTTTTGCCAATAGCTTAGGAAATGACCAAGACCAAAACTCAGTGAGTTAGAGAGGTGCTTCTGCATTTCACTTCTCTTAGGGGGCAAAAATATAGGATAAAAATGAGATGTGGACCAGAATTGACTTGGCTTTAGAAGCTTGATTGAGGTACATAATTGGAGTCCATCACTTCTGAGCTTACAGATGATCTTTAATGTCCCCTTGTTAAAGAAAGGAGATTGGGCAAAATGTGTGGGCCATGCTGGATACTTGCAGTTTTCATCTAAAACTATTCTGAAATGCAGAAAGTTTTCAAATATATTAAATTCAATATCAAGTATTATGTGTAGATGTCCCAGGTACTGGATAATGTCATTTTCTATAAAGGAAAGGAGAATGGAAAAGATCATTATATTTTTAAAGGCTGTTTTAAATGTGCTTCTATTACCATCATTTTAAAAAAGCTTAAAATCCTTAGGACTCCTTTTTTATATATAAAATAGTGTCTATTCTTCACATGCTGTGTAACATCATGGTCAAAAGGCATTTGATCCTTTCTTCATTCCTACTAGGAAATCAAATTCTAGAAATCTTATGAAACACCAGGCATCAACAGTGAGAAAGCCCTGTCAACACCTTAGTGAACTTCTGTGTGAGGGTGCTCAAATTACCCAGTATTGTTTATTTGTTTGTTTCCTTCCATTTGCCCCATATATCCCAGGTGTGGCTTCCTATACAAACTTCTTTCTTTGAGACAGTCCTGCTATGGCCCCAAATTGGCTTTCAACTTGAGACTCTTCTGCTTCAACCTGCTGAATGCTGGGATTAAAAATGAGCACCTCCTACCTGGTGAGAAATTCTCACAGTGGTTGATAATTAGAATGTGATTTGGTTCCCCTCTCTAGAGTGACGAAGGGCAGAAATCATGTCCTTGTATGTATTATCTTTTAAAAAAACACATCTTTGCATAGCGAAGACACTTGAAGGATGTAGCATTTCACTGCAAGGCAAAGGGCAGACTTTTCAGAGCAGAAAAATGAATATTTAGAGCAAAGGTTGAGGGGGCTTTCTAGCAATCCCTTGAAAAGATGAGACTTCCTAAGTTCCTCACCAATGACAAGCTCACTGTTTACACTGCCTCTGTCTGTTCTCCCGAGAGTGACCTGCATACAGCTGTGGAGGAAAGGCACTTGAAATCGGTACTGAATGATGCTCAAAGTACCTTTTGGAAAGCAAATAGACAAGTCCTATCCTCTGAGCCTTGGATCTCACAGCTTCTGCCAACATTGCTGACATGGGGCTGGACAATCTGTTAACTTGCAGAGTAAACAATATCTCATACTTTGCACAGTTTTGACAATTTCTCCAATATCTGGCATGTTGTCATGCATTGTAGGGAAAGTAATTTGATATCTTAATTATTTCTATAGCGCTATGATGAGACACCATGATCAAGGCAACTTTAAGATGGAAGAATTTATTGCGAGAGTACAGTTTCAGAGGCTGGGTGAAGGACCATCAGGGCAAGGAGCATGGTGGCAGGTAGGCAGGCAGGCAGGCAGGCCAGGGCACTGGAGCATGTGCTAAAAACCTACATCCTTAGTGCAAGGAGGAGGTAGAGAGAATGATATGAATGGGAATGACATGAGCTTCTGAAACTTCAAAGCCCACTCCCAGTGATGCACTCTTCTAGTAAGCCTAAACCTCCTAATCCTTCCCAAAAAAACCCACCAACGAGAAACCAAGTATTCAAATATATGAGCTATGGGGGCCATTCTCATTCAAACCCTTACATTTGTATTTTAGATTTTAGTTCGTTGAATTCAAGTTAGAGTTTATGTTGGTTGTAGACTTAACAATTTCACTAATAAGTTTTTCAGATACTCAGTTGTATCATCTTAGTAAATTTCTTAATCTGTTGATATCACAATTTTATGCATAAAATGTGAAGAATAGAAATATTTGTGTTGCATGTTTGTGGTAAACATGAAGATGCATTGTTCAGACCCTTTAAGGATCTGGCTCAACTTCAGAGTCCCATTGCCTGTGACCTCCTCTTCTTCATTTAAACAGCATTGCATGCGTGTTGTTTAGCAAATCAGCCATTTTGGCTCCAATGGGCAATTTTGTTTGGCAATATTTGCTTCAGAGCCCACCGCTGAATTTATTGAGGTGTTCAGAGACCTGCATTGCAATTTGATTTCTTCTCTAAAATTGTGCCTGGCTTTTTGTTCTTGTTGTTTGTTTTGGTTTTTGTTTCTTACAGATTTCCATTTATCATATCATCCTTGACCCATCCCTAATAAACTCTTCCTTAAAGTTCAATTGGTACCAGGATTACTGTAGATAGTAAATGAAGTAGAGTCACACCAGCCATTCAAAGCAGCCCCCCTTCATGTAGGACACAGATTAAACACCAGCATACTCTTATTAGCATTAATCTTAATATTATCAACTATATGGAATATACTAGAAGCAGTGTCCCTAAACCTCTAGATTGTACTATCTATCCTGAAGTGCTCCTGGGAATGAATAAAGAGAGTGATGGGGTTCCTCAAAAACTGAGTCATAGTATAGTTATTGAAGCAATTAAAGGTAGCTCACCCAGAAAAATGCAAGTTTTGTAAAGAACCTGGCTTGCTAATACACAAATTCCGTTACCTGGAAATGAGATCACAAGGACAGCTACGTCTGTAACAAAGAGACAGATACGGCTTCAAAGCAAAAAGAGGTTTTGATTATGACAGCTTATGATGGCTCCAGTTCTCACGAGATAGTTGCTTGTCAGAGGCTTTCACTGAAGATGAAAGGGTTTATAAACCAGGTTAACTCTTTTTAGAAGATATCTGTTGAATCAGCCCTTAGGAGAAACCAGACGGTTCATACTCACTGTGTCACTGTTTCCCAACAGATCGACTGGAGTTACTGTCCATGTATGTCCATTATCCCCATGCTGTCAATGGACAAAAGTGTTGATTTCAGCTCTGCTAGTTTTAATCACCTGTTGTCAAGTATGTACTCATGAAGACAGTTAAATATCTACCGAATTCCATTGTACATTGGACCACCTTGGGATGTGAGACATCAAAGAATAGCATGTGAGTTTGAAGGAGATGATTCCCTGAAGGGCCTCAGGTATCAGAGCTCCAGCATATTATGGAGAGCTCCTTGTCTAGAAAACCTACTAGAACTATGCTTTCTGTAATACACGTGAACATGCAGAACTAGACCTATGAATATCCTAAGTTTTAAAGTGGCTGGAGTGGCTTTAAAATGACAACAAGGCAAAGGAGACAAAAAATATCTTAATGCTGATCATGATCATGATGCTGTCACTCCTTACCATTTCCTGATAAGTTTTTAAATTTGAAAGTTATTAAATTTGATCTGATGTGCTAGTTATGTCTGGTCCAGCCCTGAGGTGAAGTTCACTGGAAGGAACATAATGAATCTCTCTCTCTCTCTCTCTCTCTCTCTCTCTCTCTCTCTCTCTC
>LOJH01019163.1:5677-20530 GCA_001685095.1 Ellobius talpinus | reverse complement strand
GAGAGAGAGAGAGAGAGAGAGAGAGTGCGTTAAGAGAAAGTGACTCAGAATACTTGATGGAGAAGCAAGGCCTTTACCTGGTCTTCTGTGGGGTGGCACCCGTGGGCTGATGGCGTTGTTCCCCATGATCACGTACTCATAGTGGACTCCTGGGTTGGGCTGCTGGTGTATCATCTGAGGACACAAAACCAAAGTCACCACAGCTCCCACACACCCCAATTTCCTGCTGGCTTGGGTCTCAGTAACAGAAGTGGTACTGCAGCTGAATGTGCAGGCTCTTATCTAGTTAAAGTAGTAACCCTGTGGCATGTTAGATTAAGTCACTTCCAGTGGCTTCCTGGGGGCTGCTTTTGAAGAATCCAAGACTTCATGTGTTCATGAATCAGAAGAAAAGTGGGTGAACAGTCAAGATTTTATCAAAATAAAAGTTAAGGTTTTATAAAGCCCAAATAGGACAGGGTCTACAGTAGGAGAATCTGTGGTTGGCAGCCATCCTCAGCCAGGGCTTGGATCTGTGGCCTCTAAATGTCCCAAGATGTCTACACTGCAGAGGAACCCGATTGAGCACTAGGTGGTGACACAGAGTCAGGCAGATGAAGACCAGCTTTCCTGGTCATGACAACTAGAACATCAAGGGTCCTTTAATGTCCTCTAGGCCAGGGAGGCTGGCTGGCTCAATGTCTGACCCAGTCCTCAGTCTTCTCTACTGTCTGAGTCTCAACTCACCTTCACACTAGGAAAGCCCAGAACTATAATGAAATGGAATGGAAATTCAAAACCCAGACCAAACAAGCAAGTAAGCAAACAAAAAAATATCAATAACAACAAAAACCCAAACAAACAAAAACAAAACCAAACAAACAAACAAATGCAAAACACAAAAAAACCTCACATATAAAAAAATGTAAGTCTGCCTCAGTCATATTCTTTGAGGAAACATTGATAAAAACAAACAAACAATAAAAAATAAAAGTAAGTAGGATGGCCAGCAGGAGGCTGCAGAGGTCTGGAGCAGAGGCACGAGGTAAGTAAGTAAGGCCAACAGAATTAATCCTGTCTACCAGACCTTCCTGTGTTCTCAGCTGTTATGGTAGAGGGCAGGGCGATGGGTAGATCGGAGCAATAGCACTAAAATCTACACTAGAATTGGGAGCCAAGCAAGGGGACACTGACTTCTTGCTATTTCTACTCTGTAAAGTGGCTCTTGGTGACCATCTGTACAGCCCAGAGCTAGTCGCCAGACTCCTACATTTAATTTCTTCATCGGGAAGAGAGAAGAGACTAATGACTGATCTTGAAGTCTGTTACCCTGCAAGTAGCCCTGAGTCACTCCTGCACTGGAGCCCTGGAAATCTCTCACCTGCTACCTAGCACCTCTTGCCTTCTCTCGACTAGGGAACAGGCTCCCCCAGTCACTCACTCAGAGGCAGGCAGATGTGAGAGGCACTGGGCTCCTCACACAAGCCAAGAACCACCTTATTGGCGTTGCAGAAACATGGCGCTGAGCGCTGGACCCGAGGGGCACAGCTATGTGACTGCTCATCCTCGCCGTCTACCCCAACCCCTTCGATCCCCTCAGCACATACTGTTTCTCCTTCTGCCCTCTCCCGTGCCTCTTCTGTGTGAGGAAACACTCTGGATTTGGCCACTGAAGTCCTTATGCTGTTTATGGGGTTATTGTTGGCCATCTTTCCCAGACCACCCATAGGAGGCTTCGCTGGCAGAGCCTTCACCTTTGATACCATTCAAATTTACCCAAAGCCAACCAACCAAGCAGATGGCTCACAAACCCCCCAAGTTAACTAAAACAAGGCGTCTTTTGTAACATTTAGCCTTCTATCCCTGGAGAGGAACAGCCCAGAACTGCAGAGATGGAGAAGCAATCCCAGTGGATACTGTTTCTCAAAGCCTGACAGGCAAATGGTAGAGACCAGCACAGCCCTGGGAACAGTAGGCATCAGTGTAGTTATTTTAAGCTTTTGTTTCTTGTCACTCTTGAGTTCCTCATCTTTTCAGAAGACAGGATTATAGTGGCTTCATGTGTGTGTGCTCACATGTGTATGTATGTGTGTGGAGATCAAAGGTCATCCTTGACCTTTGGGTGTCATGACCTTGGGTGTTACAACTCAGGAGCTGCTTGAGATGGTCTCTACTGGGACCTGGGGCTCACCTACTAGGAGAGGCTGGCTGGCCAGCTAGCCCCATTGATCTTTTCGTCTCTGTCTTCACAGTTCTGGGATGACAGGCATGCGTCACCACAGCCATCTTTTACATGGGTTCTGAGGCTGGAACTTAGCTTCTCATGCTTGCAAGACAGGAACTTTATAGACAGAGGGAGCTCCCCAGGCCCTTCTAGTAGTTTCTTTTTAAAAGACCATTAGAAACAATGCTTGGGCAATTTAATATTAACATTCTGGCTTCAAGTAAAGTGATCACAGGCTGTCTATGTGAAGCGGGGCCCTGCGGTGCAGCGGCAGCCCCGTGTGTGAAGTGGGGACTGCGGTGCAGCTGCAGCCCTGTGTGTGTGTGAAGTGGGGCCCTGTGATGCAGCCGCAGCCCCAGCTATGTGAAACAGGGCCCTGTGATGCAGCCGCAGCCCCAGCTGTGTGAAGCCGGGCACTGTAGTGCAGCTGAAGCTTCACCATTTCATGCAGGGGCACGGGGGTAGTCCTTCTCCATTTGCCTTGATGGGGTTGAGAAGGCTGGGCCTGGAGTGGGTCGCTTTGCCCTTGGCATTTTCTTTCTCTTGCCATAAAAGAAAACACGCCAAATTAGAGCTGAGAGGAAAGAGCCTGGAGGAACTCCAGGGCTCATGAAACATGGCATTTGTTTGCCTCTGATTTGGTTCAACAAGTAAAATTGGTTTTACTGGGTCCATAAACTCCGAGGGTAATAAAGCACCTGGTAGACTTTATGGTTTCTGTGAGTCTTGTACATTCAGGAGTAAATGTCAGAGACCAACGCCAAGCATTGAAAGGGGTCCCTCAAACAGGCCTCAACGATTTTATCGAGCCCAGGCAAAGACATGTTGTTTATTTGTTCAGTGTGTTTCTTGGAAGCCATAGGATCCCAAATCCAGAGGGCACCCACAAAACACTCAAACTCACATAGACATCCAGGATCTCATTGGTGGGACCTTCAGCCAAAAAGGACTCCCCGGCAGTGCTGGAGATCTCATTGGGTCGTTTGTAGGTGAACATCGTCCCTCCTCCCTCATACTTCCCCGGGCGATCAATTGCCCAGTTCCCATTGATGATGGAGCGGCCAGAGCGACTTCGCAAGGCTGTGGAGACAATCAGACAGTTTCTCTGGTAAGCTCAGGGTGTGCCCAAGAAAGCAATCTGAGCACCTAAGTCACTCATCTAACGGCCCTGAGGCATGCATAGGGTTTGTGAGCATATCATCTCGGGCTTGATCGTGACCTCATCTCAACCATTCCCTTGCATGTGGACCTGGACCAAAACGAAGGATGGGTGGGAGTGGCTGGGAGCAAAGGCTGAGAACAGAGAACACAAGGGAGAGAATTATGCACGAGGAAGGGAAACTACCTTATGTAACTGTGTCATTCCTGATGTGAGGGGCCGTGCACTCCTGCCCACGCGCTGATTCTGGCCCATGGATGGGCTTGGTTTGGCTTTTGTAGTGTTTTTTTCTTTTTATTTGTTTTGTTTGAATATAATGAAGCCTAAATTTAAGAACTGGGAGATTTTCTAAAAAAAATGAGAGTCTTGGCTTTTCTTGTGGAACAGGAAGGCGTGTTAACACTGGCCCTGGATTCTCTCAGGGGTAGGCAACAAGTGCTCAGAGGGACGCCTTATTCTACAGGGATTGCAAGCTCTGACCAGTCTCTGTCCCCGCTCATTGTCCATCATTCCTCAACAGTAGGGCCTTTTTTGTTTTTAACTAAATCTCAATGGGCCGATTTTCTAATAAAGACTCAGGAGCCATATGCTGTGGTGAAAACCTGCTAAGCTCAGAGAGGCAGAGAAAGCACCCCGCTGCTTCCTCCTCCTCTGATGTCCCAGAAAGAGAGCTTTTTCCTATACCATCAAAACCAAAAACTTCTGCAACTAGATGTCCTTCCCTTCTACTTCCTGTGTGTCTCTCTATTCATCCTCCTGATTCCCTCTTACTCTCTATGATATTTTTCCTGTCAATTGGTAGTTTGCTTTGCCTCTTGACCTATGGTTGACTTTATTTAATCCTGTTCACAACATTCCAGCAGAATTCTCTTGGATTAAAGGTGTGTGCTAGGACTGAGGCACACTGCAACTAGGAACAGGTTTTCACTAAATAACACAATTTCGGGGTTCACAGTGTGATCAAGTATCCTGCAACATTTCTCCCCTTTTCTGTGTAAATAGAAAGGGAAGATTTTTAACTCTAATACGGTAAGACTATTTACAACAATACAGCTATTTGTGCCAGGCTTCCCACAATGTCCGGCTTGGTTGTACTTGGCAGTCTTAGCATGAAGTATTTTTGAGTTCAAAGCTCTGTAAAATGTTCATGCCAATCTCATAAGAACTCAGCAATTTGAATGTCCTGAGCAGTTTGTAGTCCAAAGCTGACCTTTGTGGCAATCCTGGATAGGTAGAACACAGCAGTCAAACCAAAGACGCCCACTATTTGAGCAGAGCACTGGGTGGTTGTCCAGCGGGAAGGGGCAGCTGCTCAGGCAAGATGGTGGAATGGGTGTTGGTATTAGTCTGGGATTTCAGGCCAGTCAGCTGGAGGAGGTGGGAGACACCACTTGGCCAATTTCTCTTTTTCTTGGGACATTTTCTCTTGATGATCTGTCCTATTTCTTTGAATGTTTCACTTGTACAGTGGTCTCTGGTTGGATGCTTTTATTTTCATGGAAAGATAAAAGCAAAACCCCGCCCCAACCCTAATTCTCAGGGGGAGTTCCTTTTTTTTGCAGGTTATATCTTTCTTAGGGCAAAATGTTTTTTGGCAACAGAAAAAGTATAATCTTTCAATTAATTTTTTTTGAAAATTTGAAACTAAATATACCTTGGTATATGTGGATAAATATAACTATTAATAGGTTTCTGTTCCCCAATAATAGGTTTCTCTGCAGATACAGTAAGCCAGATCAAGACGAATTGAAAAAGTATAGCAGCAGGGTTATTTGAGCAAAGCAACTCCCAGGCAGGTTGTCCAGTCCCAGAGACTGAGGCTGGAGAAGTCACACACCCAAACTCAAGCAGGGAGATTATATAGGCTGTAAGTGAGGGTGATGATATGTTTGCCATAAGCTAGATTTGTGTCCAAGTATGGTCAAAAGCCGAACACTTTGGGTGGGCTGGCAGCTTCTAGCTGCCAAGAATGTGGAGCCAGGCTTTTTGGTGTGTCTTTCCCTTGTTCAGAGACTCTCTGAGTGGGTGGGGTTTGGAGACAGAGATAGGAATGGGGTTTTCTGGATCAAGCAGGAGTGAGCTGGAGGATCCAACCAAACACACACACACACACACACACACACACACACACACACACGTATTTATTTTTAGGTCATAAAAGGACATTTACTTTGAATTTTAGTCTGTCTTTTGTAAAGAGCTTCTAAATTTAAATCGCTGTAATTCTTATATGTCTACCTCTGCCTCCCAAGTGTTGGGATTAAAGGTGTGTACCACCACATGGCTATGGATTCCTTACAGTGATTATTCTTATAGGATTATACTGGTTTAATTTGGTTCTCCATTTCCCATTACTTTTTAGTGGTAGGGGTAAACTTTCAAGTATTTTGAATGTGTAATCTATCGTTCTTGCTGATTTATTCTGAATCCATCTTCTGGCAAATTTTAATATTCTAGTCTTAATTAAACATAATGCTAATTTACCTACTATTTCACTATTTTCAGACGTTTTATCTGTCTTGCCTGTTCGAGCTACAGGCTTTGCTAAGCTTTGCTAGGTCATGCATTTCCATTCATGCCTCCCATGAACAGGTCTCTCTGCCATTTATCTGCCAGTTAGTGGCTTTCCATTCGGAAGATCATATAGTTACACCATTGCACACACACCATGACTGAAGAAGATGGAGACTTTGCTGTTGCTGTCCTAGCTGTTTGTCTTATTGCCAATAGTGCCGCATTGATTTTGTGGTTCCTTCCTCAGTACTGGCTATTCCATCCCCTGGTCTATAGGCTGCCACTTTCCATTCGTTTTGGTTCCATCAGTGGTTGATGAACCACTCCCCAAAAAGAGGTACCTATTGAACTGTGAGGACCAACAGAAGAGTCAATAGGTACCTCTTTGGGAGGAGGGGGGAGTGTAATTGGGGGTTCGCAGTGTGATCAAATATCCCACAACAGAGGCTGAATCTCATTGATGAACACAGATCTTTTATGATAGTTATAATATTTGCCTTTCTCTTTGCAAGATAACATTTTTCCTATAATTCTGATTGTATGCTTACCAACAGTGGCAAAGCCAAGCGGGCCACATGATTTTCTCGTCTTCTTGATCATATCTACTCTTTTTTTATTCCCTTCCTGACTTCTCTGGGCTTTTTTTTTCATGTATATTTATGTGCTGTGTGTTTATATATATGTATATGTGTGTGTACATGTGTATGTGTGTGTGTATAAGCCTGGAGTTTGATGTCAGGAGTCCTTCTTAATCATTCTCAATCTTATCCACTGAGGCAGGGTCTCTCAGCTAAACCTTGGATATGGCTAGCATGGCTGCCTTATTCTGGGGCTCCCATCTTCACAGAGAGCTTTTACTGCAGATGGGCTTCCATTCACACCCAGAATTTCCCTGAGTCCTGGAGAGTTGAACTCTGGTCCTCATGCATGTATGGGAAGTACCTTTAATGCTGGGCCACCTTCCCAGCCTCTGTGGCTTTTGAGCCTGTGGGCTGTGTTGGAGACTTCTGTGCCTGCTCTCAGATGTAATCCTCACCATGTTGCTAAGCAGCTCTTGTTAGCCTCACTTTTCAGACACTGGTTGTTGTGGTTTGAACGTGAAGTGTTTACCACAGACCAGCGTACTGAACATTTGGACTCTAGATGGTGGAACTGTTTGGGAAGGTTGTGGAACCTTTAGGAGATGGAGCCTTGCTGGAGGAAGTGTGTCACTTTGGGTGGGCCTTGAGGGCTTCTAGTGGAGCCCTACTTCCTGTTTATCTTTGCTTCCTGATTACAGCTACAATGCAACCTGCTACTGCCTCACCCTGTCACCATGACAACCCTGCCACTGCCAGGCAAAAGAAAACCTTTATGTCTTAAGTAACAACACACTTCTTCAGGGACATGAAGTGAGTTGTTTAAGTTCATGAGGACTTGGGATGACAGTTAAGGTAGGAGAGAAGAGGGGCAAGGAAGGTCTTAGACTAAAGGGAGGGTAGGATGGGGTTTTTAGAAGCATTTGGCACCTTGAAACCTACACAACAATAGAGGATTAGGCTTAAAGATGTCTCCATTTGTATATATGCTGCCAAACTGACTTCTGATATTTATGTTTAAACTCAAAGATTAGTGTTGCTCTTAGCCTTGGCTACAGAAACCTGTTTCTGCAGTAGACAGCCATGCAGAGACTCACGGCGGGTCAAAGGGCAAGAACAAGTGATTGTTGAGTGTTCAGCCCTGAATGAGGCATCGGCATCAATCCCCCAAAGCTCAGGCAACATCCTGGGAGAGGAGGCAGAAAGAATGTAAGAGCCAGTGGACGGGGAGGAGCGCTGAGAAATGCTCTCTTCCGGACATGATGCGGCTGTGGCACTCAGGTGCTCACTGCAGCTATGGTTGCCTAGACAACACTAAACCAACAAGGGCAGCTAATATTCCAGCAGGCAGCACTAACTGGACTCAATAGGTGACAGCAGTGACAGAGGAGGGCACGGAGGCTGGAGGGGACACATTGAGGACTGTCTAGAGAGAGTGGCAGGGGGTACCGCAGAGGGCATCATCAAGATTCAGGATGCATGTACGGGACTGTCAAAGGATAAATAAAAAGGTATTCTAAAAAATTAATACAGATGTTAAAAAAAGAACATCTCTGTTTTAAATGCCACAAACATAGCAGGGGTCTCCATCTCTTTGTGCTGTCTCTTTACAGGACAAATCATTTTCACCTTTAAAACTCCATGATGGGAAACTTAGCTATAAACAGACTAGTCACACCCCTCTAATTATCTATCACCCAGTTTTAATAAGGGTCACACTCATGGTCTATCTTATTGCATTCTGTAAAACCGAGATTCCATTTATTCTTAGCATAAAGATTCTTTTGTTCTTAAAACTATTTTTGGCAGTGTTTCTGTAGCTGGCTTTCCCAGAGACTAAGCCTTCATAGCTGGAAGCTTCATGAAGGGACAGAAGAATCATCATACTTAGGCACCCCCAAGCCAGCCTTACACTCAAACCTGACCCGAATACCAGGGCAGAAACTGAGGGAAAGTATACTGAGCATCTTGGACATTTATTCACAGAGGAGGAGGATAGAGACAGTTCAGCTGGGAGAATGCCATCATGTCATACAAGAAGCCCTAAGTTCTCCTCCAACACTGTATAAAGCTGGGTGTGGGTAGCTCATCCTGCGATGTCAGTACTTGGAGCAGAGGCAAGAGGATCAGAATTTCAAAGTCATCCTTGGTTACCTGGTGAATTTGAATCAAGTAGGGACTGCTTGAGACTGTCTAAAAAAAAGGGGTGGTGGTGGTGGAGAGATGGCTCAGCAGTTAAGAGCACTTGATGTTCTGACAGAGAACCAGGGTTCAATTTTCAGTCACCTCATGGTGACTCACAACCCTCTACATCTCCAGTTCTAGTACATGCGATTCCGTCCTTTGTCCTCTGCAGGCGCCCATCTTGCACAGGGCGCACAGACATGCATGCAGGCAAAATACCCATAAGCATAAAATGAAAATGCATACCTTTTTAGAAAAGAAGCACATTTGGGGGCTAGAGAGATGGCTCAGCAGTTAATGGGGTCTGCCTGCTACTCTAGAGGACCTGGCTCTGCCATGCCCAGCACTCACTCTGGGTGGCTCATAACCACGTGTAACTCTAGCTCCCTCTTCTGGTCTCTGTGGGCAACTACCACATGAAGAGCATGTGAAAACATGCTAAAAAGAAAAAAAATTGAAAACAAACGCAGCTCATTTCTCTGAATGGTCCAGACACAGTTTTCTTTAGCTTCTGTTCTCAACAGTCCATTGGAAGTAATTCAAGTGCCTGTCACGACTACTTCCATGTTGCTAGGTCTGTTCCTGGGCACTAACTCATCTTCTTCACAACCTCTCCACAATGCTATCCCTTCACCCAGAAATGTCCCCTTCACCTCTACATCTCCCCCTCCCAAGACAGGGTTTCTCTGTGTAGCCCTGGTTTGTCCTGGAACTTACTTTGTAGACCAGGCTGGCCTTGAGTTCAGAGATCTGCCTGTCTGCCTCTGTCTCCCGAGTGCTGGGGTTAAAGGTGTGTGTCACCAACCACTCAACAACAACCAATTCTTACTGGTGTCTTATTCTCAGTCCAGCCCATTTCTTCCCTCACGTGCTCTACGAGACACAGAGCCTTCCTGCAAGGCCTCTGTGCATTTGTCTCCCACTAAGTTCCAGAAAGGCCAAGATGCTGATGATGCTTCACAGAACAGCTCGAGGGTACAGCACACTGCTAACCACACAGACATTTGCCGAATGGAAGAATACTAAAGAGGAAATGAAAAATAAAAGGGAAAAGTCAGGGAAAGAATAATAAACAAGCGATTCTCAGAGGACCAAGCTCAAGTATGCCATAAGCAAATGAAGTGTTCCCCAACTTCGAACACAAACTCAAGCCACTCCGATTATTTTTGACCTACTATGTTGGATTAACATAAAAAAATCAATATTACCAATACTGTCAGGTACAAAGTAAACAAGTACCCACAATGCAGCGGATGAGATTTTAACTCGGCTCTGCCACACTGGAGGGCAATTTGATCTCACTGTTAAAACCCTGTGTGTACTCTGGCTAAAGAATCCTACTTCTGGAAGAGTACCTGAGCAATCTATTTCTGGAAGTATACAAAAGTGTTTTTAATGTTGACGCCCCCTAAGTACACAAGCTATCTCAACGTTTCTCAGTAAGACTGCTTAAGTAAATTATAATGCCGGTAGCTACATAATGGAGGCTCCAATGCCTCAAAGTAAATGACAGGAGTCGGTGTAGGGAAGAACTCCATGACACATTTAAAAAATGTGTGTATGCATGCGTGTACATGCATGCGTGTGCAGGCAGGCATTTGTGTGGGCCACAGTGTACTCGCAGAGGTCGAAGAACAGCCTGGGCTGTCAGGCTCTGCCTTCCACTTGGTTTCCAAGAGGATCACCACTGTGTTTGCCAGGCTCTCTGACCCGTGAGCATCTAGGGCTTCTCATGTTCTTGCTGTAGGAACACTGGGGTTACAGATGTGCTACCACATCTGGTTTATGAAGGTTCTGGGGATCACCTGTGCGGCAAGTGCTTTGCTCACTGAGCCATGCTCCAGTCCATTGATTTTAAAATGATATTTAGAACACAGTGGGACGGTGGTGGTGCACACCTTTAATCCCAGCACTCGGGAGGCAGAGGCAGGCGGATCTCTGAGTTCGAGGCTAGCCTGGTCTAGTGAGAAAGTTCCAGGTTAGCCAACACTGTTACACAGAGAAACCCTATTTCTATAATAATATAAAGAAAACAAAAGTCAACGCAGAAATGAAGATCATTGTGATGCTATTTGATTGAGTGTGATTTTCAATGAGACTTACAGGTATATATGTACATAAATGCACACAAAACTATTGAGAGCGGCAGTCACACACCTGCCAGCATTTGGGACAGGACCTGGATAGAGGTCAATGTGGGAGAAGTGAAGGAAGACATTTGGTTTCCATTTTGCCCACCTGCTTTTCAAGACAGGGTCTCTCTATGTAGCCCTAGCTGACCTGCTACTGGCTCTGTAGACCAGACTGGCCTTGAACTCCCAGAGATCCTCCTGCCTCTGCAAGCCAGTGTTAGGACTAAAGGCATGTGCCGCACCGTGCCCAGTGCCTCGTTCTGGCCTTTCATTACCACTTAAAAATTCATTTTGCAATATACATGTGTAACTATTTAAAAATTTAAACCCACAGGCTACCGTAAAAGCATACCGTAAAAAGTCCCCCTGCATGTTTAGGATCCCATCCCCATCAGCTTTGCCCGTTTACAGCATCAAAAGCTCTGAATCGGGGTATTTTCTGGCTAAGGTTTCACTGCTGGGAATGGCAATATGGAGGAGGAAGAGGTCATTTTCTGGAATCTCAGAAGCATCTGAAATACTCCATAGGGGAAGCTGTGACAGCTGCCTTGGGAGACAAGACCTGAGGACTGGAAATCTTTTTACCATTGACTGCCACACCTACCACATCCTCTCTGAAGGTTCAGCTGACCCTTCCACCATGCAGTAGCAACTAACTGGAAAGAACCCATCAGACCTATAGCAACAGGGTCCTGACTCCACGTGGTCTGGCTGGCTTCTGCTGGAGCTCCAGACAGAGCCCACCCGGCCGGGCATGGAGAGAACAGCTGTAGCCACACATTCTATTTGGGAAACAGCTCTAGGCCTGGTCTCAGAAAAGCTACAGGTGGTTCAGGTTCCTGCACGGGGCTGAGTTTGGTGAAGACCAAGCTCTGGCGGAGCCTATTTGATGGCAGCCTCTGTTACTGTGAGGAAGTCTTAACTCCACTCAACATGGGTTTTTATTTCTGGGTTAGAAGCCTACCGACAATGAGAGTGCTTTTGGCCCCAAGTCTGTGCACTAACAGTGCCCACCCCTGAGATCCCTCTAGAAACAGCTTAAGCATGTAGGGACTGATACTGGACTCTCTCTCCTGTCTCCCTGCCAACCTTTTTCTTAAGAGAGAGACTTACATTGTGCCTCAGGCTAGCTTAGAAATTGTGATCCTCCTGCCTCAGTGTCTTCAATGCTGTGGTTATAGGTTTGTATTACCACACTAGGTTAGCTCCCACTTGTGTGTGTGTGTGTGTGTGTGTGTGTGTGTGTGCAGGTGTCCAGAGAGGCCAGAGGAGGGCATGATCCCCTGGAGCTGGAGTTATAGGCAGTTTTGAGCATGTGATATGAGTGCCGAGAACCAAACTTGAGTCCTCTAGAAGAGCAGCATGTACTTTTAATTGCTGACCCAGTCCCTTCAACCCCAGAAGCTTCTTAACATTTGAAAGGAGGGAACCTTAACTGAGGAAATACCTCCATAAGACTGGGCTGTAGGCAAGTCTGTAAGGCATTTTTTTCTAAATTAATGATTGACATGGGCAGGCCCCTCCTATGCTGGTCTTGAGTTCTTGAGAAAGCAGGCTGAGCATGCTGTGAGGAGCAAGCCTGCAAGCAGCATCCTCCGTGGCCTCTGCTTTGGTTCCTGCCTTGAATTCTTGTGACTTCCTTCAATGGTGAACTGTGATGTGGAAGCATAAGCAGAATCAACCATTTCCTCTGCAAGTTGCTTTGATCACAGCGTTTATCACAGCAATAGAAACCTTAACTAAGATAAGTGCCTCTATTTTAATGCCTACAAAAAATAAAAAGAGAAAGAAAAAGAAAAAAACAACAGAAACAAAACAAAGCAAAACTCCCTATGCTGCTATACCACAGCATTGTTTTTAGCTACTATTTTATATTGCATTTCTGTATAATTGGTTTCCATTGTATTCTTCTATATTTTACTTTATGAATTTGAAGCTCAGCCCTAAGAAAGTATTCTGCAGATTGTCAAGAAGTCTTGTTACCTCTTGATATGCCTATTTATGAATTTTAATGTTTAGGACTGGGGAGGTAGCTAAGTGGGTAAAATGTTTGCCAGGCAAGCACGAGAATACACATTCAGATACCCAGAACCTACATAAAAGCTGGCATGGTGGCATATCTGTAACCCAAGTTGTGGGCTGTGTTGAAGGAACAGAGACAAGCAGAGTCCTGGAGCCTGTTGGACAGACAGTTTAGCTGACCTGGTGAGCACCAAGTCCAGGGAGAGATCTTTCAAAAGTATGCTTGAGTAATTAAAATAGCCACCATCAATCTCTGGCCTAAACACACACACACACACACAAACATACCATACATACACACACATAGCCATACCACACAAACACACACACACACACAAAAAAAAGATACCCCTAATGTTAAAACCACCCTCCTTCTCTCAGGCATAAATCGGTAGACACATGCAAAGATGAGTTTTGTTGACAAAACAAAAATCAGACCCACCTCTGAGGCAGACCAGGTCCAGTGTGACAGAATATCTAAACGTGGTCCTTCTTAAGCAAACACACAAGCCTGACAGCCCCTCTGTTCACATCCACTGTGGCATTCTGCCTTGGGACAGTGCATGTGTCTGCATGTGTCTGCAGCGTACCTAATCACACATGGACTAGAAATCAGAGCCTCTGAGCAAGAAGCCCAGCGTCCTTTGGGCACTCCACAACCACAGGTTGTGAGGGCTCAAAGAAAGGGAAATGCCACGTCTTTGTTCTTATTCCATTGCTAAACTGTAGCTAAGTATGGGTCTTTAAAATATGAGAACACATGGTTGATTCTGACCCCAAATTTCCTTTGAATCCTTAATGATTTAAAAGAGTGTATCTGTGTTGTCCAGCCTCGAAAAATGTGTGAAATGGAACTACACAACATGGCTTGTCAGAAAAGAAGCCAAGCAAAGAAGTGGGGGAAGAGGGAAGCAGGAAAGAAAAGGCAAAGTCTGGGACTTCGGGAGCCCTAAGGATTCTGGCATCAAAACAACAAGAAGAGGCTGGTCTTATTTCTATGGAGTGCAGAGGCTCTTGGGAAAGGTTGGCATTTGAGCATGGATTTGCAGCTCAAGAGTATTGATTCTCCAGACAGAGCAAGAGGAAGGGCATTTGGGACAGAATGGCTCCAAGCCCACTGTGTGTGTGTGTGTGTGTGTGTGTGTGTGTGTGATTTCCATTGTTATGAGAAGACACCATGACCAAAAGCAATTTGGGGAGGAAAGGGTTTATTTTAGCTTACACTTCCACATCACAGGCCAGCACTGAGGAAAGTCAGGGCAAGGACTCAAGCAGTGGAAGAACCTGGAGGCAGTGGCTGATGCAGAGGCCATGGAGGGGTGCTGCTTACTGGCTTGCTTCTTCATGGCTTGCTCAGCCTGCTTTTTCATAGCACCCAGGACCACCAGCTCAGGAGTGGTGCTGCCCACTGTGATCTGGGCCCTCTCACATCAATCATCAGTCTAGAAAATGCACCACAGACTTGTCTACAGGCTAATATGGAGAGGGAACTACTCAACCGTAGTTTCTTCTTTGGATGACACTAGGGTGTGTCCATTTGAAATAAAAGTTGCCAGCACAGAGGAATGGTGGGCTGTTGTGGTGGGAGCAGGGACCTGTGGTGTAGTGTGAGTCTCTGGAGAAAAGACTGGAAGAGAAGTCTAGGAAGACTGAGGACTCTGGGCACCAGGGAGACATGAGAGGTTTCAAAACAGGAGATACAGGCTTGGGATCCTGGCCACACTGTAGGAAGATGGACAGACATAAAGTCCAAGAGTCCTTTCCCATCACAAACACATCTGGTGTATGCTATCTACTCTCAGATACAGCTCAAGACAAGCCCTGCCCTTATCTACTCTGCACACACCTCCTCTGCACATACCTGCTCTGCACACACACTGCACACACCTCCTCTACACACACCCGCTCTGCACACACCTCCTCTGCACACACCTCCTCTGCACACACATCTGCACACACCTCCTCTGCACACACCCGCTCTGCACTCACACATACACACTCTGCACACACCTCCTCTGCACACACACACTCTGCACACACTTCCTCTGCACACACCTCTGC
>LOJH01019162.1:5643-21369 GCA_001685095.1 Ellobius talpinus | reverse complement strand
GTTTTCCCGCCTATACTTCCTGCCTGGCCAATCAGCATTTATTTAAAACACGATTGATAGATTACAGACAATTCTCCCGCAGTCAAGTCTTGGCCAATTTTTGTTACTTTCCTATGGGTTCTTCATATAGTTTAGGTAAAACTCTTTATTTCATACACATATAACTATATATATAATTATATATATATAAAATATAATATACGATCATTGAGAACACCTTTTCATGGTTTTGGTTTTTTGATTAAAAACAAAAAATCTTCTTATTGTGAAGCCGAAGAGGTACCAAAATTTAAAACAAAACTTACAGGGTAAGATCTGACAGAACTACCAAGGAGCATCAGAGGAAGTAGAATGGAACCAGGTGTAGGGCAATTATGAATGAGAGCGAGGGCAATGGGGATTGCTGAAGAATGAGGAGCTGCTGTTAGTTCAGTCTCTCACAGGCGCCTAGGTAACAGAATAACAGAGTACAACTTCTAAATTGCACCCTGTGCTTAAGAGTCACCTCTCCTTCCTCAGCCTTTTCCTCATCATCTTTGATCAACTCCAGCTCGTCACACCCTCCCCGCATCTTCCAGCCGGCCACCTGCTCAGCAGAGCCATTTCTATCTGCCTCAGACTCCATCTTTCCTCACAGACAGACGACTCAGCCCTTCTCTAGACCTCTCATTCCTCACCTCCACTGGGGATGAGATGGGTAATTGCACATCCATCCTGTCGTGATAATTCCGTGGGAGTCAGAGTCCAAGTCAAACAAGGAACCACACCTTCCTGCTGCCAATGGTTTCACGCCCACTCTTCCTCAGTTCCCTCTGTGTTCTGCAGCCAGATTAACATCTAATCTCTGGCCAGTGATGATCTGTCAGCCTCTGTGGCCGTGGCATCCCAGGCATCTTTTCATGAACATACTTGACAAAGGCAGAGCGACCCATAGCTTTGCCGTACTTTGAAGAGATTGTCTCCACACCAGACTTCCTGACCACAGAGTGCTGAGACTCCCAATGAATACTGGGGATGTCAAGGATTAAGGGTCCGTCCTGTTGGTAACATTGCTAGCCATCTCCTTTGTTGATAAGGTTTCTCCCAAAACAAGCAGAAAAGCCAAAAAAAAAAAACCACATAGCAAAAACGTCAAAAGAGTTTGGAGATGAGAGACTGCCTCGCCTACTGAGGTTCCACAACACCAAAAGCTACAACAGGTGGGCATCTCACAGCTGCCTGCTCGTAATCTCTTCTCCTTTTCTTGTTTTTCATTTCTGCACATGAGTCTGTGCACTCAGCAGCCTTTGCTGTGATGTTTAGATTTACGGCAGAGGAGAGAATTCGTTCCCAGTTCTAACAGTTCACCAAAAATTTGCCTAAATTCTTCCTACTTTGTTTGCTGGAACCTGAACCACAAAAATCTCAATTCTTGCTGGGCGGTGGTGGCACACACCTTTAATCCCAGCACTCAGAAGGCAGAGGTAGGTGGATCTCTGAGTTCGAGGCCAGCCTGGTCTACAGAGTGAGTTCCAGGGCAGCCAGAACTGTTACAGAGAAACCCTGTCTTGAAAAACAAACAAAAGAACAAAAATAAATCCAATTCTTTGGAGATCTAATATTAAAATCTAACCAGGTGGTGGTGGCACACACCTTTAGTCTCAGCACTTGGGACGCAGAGTCAGGAGGATCTCTGTGAATTCAAAGCCAGCCTGGTCTATAAGACCTAGCTCCAGGATATCTAGGGTTGTTACACAGAGAAACCCAGTCTCAAAAAACCAATAAATAAATAAAATCTAAAAGATGATTTTGAGGAGAATGTAGTTTGTTTTCATGTGCCAAGCAGATGCCAATTTTAAGACAGAGCCAAGTCTTTGGATGAGATAATATGACATCACTTTAGAAGAAGATATTTTCAAATTAGATCATATGATTTCAGCAAACTGTCTCTGTTTGAGAGGAAAAGCATGCAATATGTAGTTGAAAAACATAGCAGATTGGATCAAGATGGAAGACTGGGAACAAATTCTAACTCTTTTCTTCCGTCTTTCCCAGCTCTCTACAAATTACAGAAAAACTGGATGGAGACCTAAACTGCCCCTCCCCTAGTGCTGGGGCCAGGGTGCAGGGCCTGTAATGCAGTAGGCAAGCACTCTGCCACTGAGCTGAACCCAGTCCTGAAGTGCTGAAACTTGAAGATAAGAAAAAGCAACTGAAATGTTGCCAAACAGCACTCCCTTCTTCGTCAACCCAGAGATTACTTCAATCAGACGAGTTTCCCAACAATCGTTCAGAAATCAGGCTGAGTGGAAATGCGAATTCTCCACTTGGAGATCTAAAAGATTTTATGATCCGATATAAAACAGAGTTTAGAAAGATAGGCACAATCTGAAATAAAATAATCACCCAAGAACTAAATTGAAGGAGTTCAACAAAACAGTCATCAACATACATCTTAAATGCCCGTATATGAACATGCCTAGCATGACTAGGCAAGGGGTCTTTGAAAAACTATGGAATATGAACTAGAGAGATGGTTTAGTGTGGAAGGGTGCTTTCTGCTCTTCCAGGGTACCAGCATTCAGTTCCCATCATCCACACCAGGAGGCTCACAACCTCCTGTAACTCCAGCTCCCTAGGAATCTTACCCCCTCTTTTGTCCTTCACAGGTTCGACACACATGAGGCACATATATAGAGAGAGAGACATAAAGAAAAAATAAATATAAAAAAACTATGGAAATTGCTAATACAACCAATAAGTGTCTTAAGGTCAAACACCACATAAATATATTTATTTATTTCCTTGTTCGCCACTCAATCACATAAAAATTTTGAGAATATTTAGAGCATAAATAAATATTTAGCTATGAATTTCAAGGTATTATAAAAATTAAGATCTTCCTGGGAAATATGAGCAATTTCAAGTGTCCCAAATCTTATCTGCCCAGGAAATTCACTGGAAAAGAGAGGTATCAAAAGTCAATTTTAAGGAAGTGGACTAGAGTTTAGTCAAGTAACTTACTTTATTTCACCAAACAAACAATGAAAATAATCCAGATGTTGGAATTGTGATGACAGGGAGACAACGTCTGGCAGGTAGGTTTTGATCATATACAATCCAACTGCTCAATTAAATAGCTAGTAGTCACCTGAAGCTATTTAACTCTGGATTAATTACAATTTTAAAATTAAATATTTAGTAGCTCGAGCATACTCGGTGCTCAACACGTGAGCAATGACCATAGATGCCTCTGTCGATCAGATTAGTGCAAACACAGAATGCTTCTGCTATTTGGACAGTCAGCTCCACTTCAAAGAAAAGCAAAAGCACTCTTGAGAGTGTTGCAAAATCTTGTATTTAAAACGGTAAGAAAGAAATAAGCGTTCTCCTCAGCTCCTTGGCTACTTCCATTTCTTTATCTTGCTTTACTCTTTCCTCAGAACGTATTTCTAAATTTCGACTTTCTCAACCCCTCACATTCTCCCCCACCCTGTTACTCATACCGAACTTCTCCTCTCACTACCCTTTCCAGCAACAAACACATAGGTCACCTGCACAGATATGATGTACTTACTAAAGTTTTTTTTTAATTTTAGTAATAAAATTGAAGTTGGTAGATTGTTTGCCTGGTATGCATGAAGCCACAGCCTTGAGTTTGCCCTCCAGGATGTTGTGGTGGCATTTAGAACTGTAATTCCAGCAACCCAGGAGGATGAGAAATCCAGGGTCATCCTTGGCCATATCTTGGGTTTGAGGGTCAGCCTGGGCTACATGAAACTATGACTCAAAAAAAAAGGAAAGAAAAGAAACTCATGGAGTTGAATAAGCATTGCTTTTATTGTGCCTTAAAAAATACCATAAATTACAGTGGAGATACTTTAAAATTTTCTTCTAGATGTTATGCCTGCATGCATCTGTGCACTGTGGGTGTCTGATGCCTACTGAGGTAAGAAGATGGCACAGCCAAAGGATCCCCTGGAACTGGAGTTACGGATGGTTGTAAGACACACTCTGGGAGCTGGGAAATGAACCCTAGTCCTCTGAAAGAACAAATGTCCTTAGCAGCTGAGCCATCTCTCCAGCCCCTCTCATGGCACTTTGTCTTTGTTTTAAGGATCACTATGTCACTTTGTAGCCCAGGCTGATCTAAAACTCGTGATCCTGCTTGAGTCTCGAGAGTAACGAGCATGATCCGGCACTCGGTTTCCCGGCATGTTTAAAGGATGTGACTTCCTAAGTGTTTTTCTTTTTTAGATCATGACCCTTCTACAGAAGAAAGTGCCTCTTCTTACCTTGGGAAAACGGATCAAAAGAGCCTTGTAATTCCAGTGCCTGCCTCTGGGTCTTCCTTTCAAATGTGACCTCACTCGACTCCTCCAGGTCCGCATAGGGCACCAACATGACGCCAGCCGCCACCTAGCGGCGGGAAGGGGCAAGGGCGCCTCCGCCGGGATGGTGCCCAGCGGTTGCCAGGTGACGGGAGCCACGCGCCGCTAAGGAGGCGGGCACAGCACGTAGGATACGCAGGGTCTCAACAACACGGCCTTCCATTGGCTGAAGGGCCCTCAACAACCGACTGAGCCAATGTGCAGATGGAAGCTGATGGCGTCATGCGACTCCTCCTCCCTGTGCCCTAGGACGCTTCTGGCGATCTAGGGTCCTGTGGCACCCCTCTGCAGCCCGGCTGCACTATGTGTACTCCGCAGCTGCTCCTGCTAACGGTGGTGGTCCTGATGCTTCCTGATGCAGCCAGACCTCAGCCCTCCTCCCCAGCCCAGGCTCTGCCCACCTCCTCGGCCCTGGGGCCAGTGACTCCCGAAGTGGCGACTGCAGCTCCTCCGGACTGGTCTGAGGGCCCTACTCCTGGGACCCCATCGGTGCCCGAGAACGCAACTACAGACTCCTTCCCAGGTGATGCGGCGGGATATGGGATGGAAATACTGGCTTCCCAGATCTAAATTCTGTAGAGGCTGTTCGCGCGGGAAAACTTTAGGGAACGTCATTTCTCTTTGCTTTAACTTGCACTTATAGCCTTACCAATCTGCATCTGTGACTTGACTCCTGGTACCTGCGATTTAAACTGCTGCTGTGACAAGGACTGCGATCTTCTCCATCCCAGGACCGTCTTTTCCTTCTGCCTTCCTGGTAGTGTAAGGTGAGCGGCCGTGCTCTTGGGGTCTAGACGTAAGAGTGAGCCTCCTACCCCTATTTCCTCCCCTAGGATGTTCCTTTGGGTTTTCCTGGGAGTGATCTTCCCGTTTTTGTAGAGCTGAGCCTTTAGACATCCGAGGGGCCCCTCTCCAAAGCCTAGCCTTGCCACTCGTCAGTATCTTCATCTTTGCTCACAGATCCTCCAGCTGGGAATGTGTGGACCACTCTCTTATCTTCAGGAGCAGCTCCCCGTTTCCTTCCAAAGTTCTCAGGGATTCCAGTGGAACTGCACAGTTTTGTGTCCGTGTGAGCAACTGTGAGTAGAAAGAAGTTTGGCTGTTCTTGTCATTTAAGACATGTCTTTGTCTTTGGTCCCTCTTGCCCTGTCTGTTTCATGCTTTGAATCCCCATCTCTTACCGGCTCCGCCCTTTACCACTACCCTCTTCCTTTCAGTTGGTAGGGGACATTAATAATTTCAGAAACCTCCGGTGACTCTCCTTTACCTTGAAAATACTGCCCAGCTCCATTAGTCTGGTGGTCTGAGTTATCTCTTTTTTTCCAAGCTTTTCTTTAATGATTGTACACTGATCTTTTATTTTGGCCAGCCTAATGTTCATTGTCCTCAAGATATGCCTTGACTTTTACTTTTCTCCATGACTCATGTGGCCCTCTTTTTCCTTGCATTTTGAAAACCTTAGCTCTCCTAAGACTCTTCTGTCACTGTCCAAGTTGGAAAAAACCATATCTTTATTTATTCACAAGAGATAATACCTCCTGGTAATGATCAGTGAAGGCTAGTCTCACCAGGGTCTCTACTTCATGTGGGTTTGGAAAACTGCAGACCAGGAATTGGGAGATTGGTGTTCTACTCCCGGTTTGGCTAGCTTATTCTGAGGCTCTTGAAACTCATTTGTCTCTGAAGATCCAAATTTTCTAGTGGGATTTGATGATCCAAAATTTCTAGTGGGTCTCTAGGCTTCTTTTTGAATTCACAGCTATATCAGAGTCTACCTTTCAACTGTTGGGTTTTGGTATCATGTGCAGTGGTGGACATATATATGTAATATAGCCTAAGCTTGTATGTCTTATCATGTGTCATCTCCTTATCACGACTTCCACCAATACACCTGTGCTGAAGTGAGGGGCACGTGGTAACTTGCTCTTACTGGTAAAAGCCACAGCAAGAATTGATGGATATTGGCTATCCGACCTCATCTTCTCTCCCCACTTCACTTTAACTTTTTCTTACAAAGGTAGCAATAACTGGACTTGATATGAAGTAAATAGCCTTTCTGTGCAGTTTCTGGAGGAAATGTTAATCTGCTCCTGGAAGCTGCAGAGCTGGCAGCCTCAGCTTCTAGAGACACAGGGCGCATGTGAAGGTGGCGCACAGACCAGGTGTCAGCACACCTGTACTAGGAGGTGGTGCACAGACCAGGTGTCAGCACACCTGTTCTAGAAGGTGGCACATAGACNAGACCAGGTGTCAGCGCACCTGTGCTAGAAGGTGGCGCACAGACCAGGTGTCAGCGCACCTGTGCTTGAAGGTGGCACACAGACCAGGTGTCTCTAGGGGGTGGTGCACAGACCAGGTGTCAGCACACCTGTACTAGGAGGTGGCGCACAGACCAGATGTCAGCGCACCAGTGCTAGAAGGTGGCGCACAGACCAGGTGTCAGCGCACCTGTGCTAGAAGGTGGCGCACAGACCAGGTGTCAGTGCACCTGTGTCTGAGAAGTACTTTGTTTTGTTAAAATTCCATTAATTTACTTTGTGTTATGGAGAGGGTGTGGGCACACACATGCATATGAATGAGTACATGCCACAGCACACTTGTGTGAGAATCAGTTCTCTGCTTCTACCATGTAAGTCCCAAGGATGCAGGTCATTGTCAGTCTTGGTGGCAATCACCTTTACCTGCTGAACCATCTTGTAATACTTTGTCTCTTTTTTTGTTTTGCTTTGTTGTCTTGTTGTTCAAGACAGGGTTTCTCTGTGTAACAGCCCTGGCTGTCCTGGAGCTTAGCTCTGTAGACCACACTGGCCTCAAACTCACAGAAATCTGCCTGCCTCTGCCTCCCAAGGCATCCATCACACCTGGCTTGTAGTCCTTTCCTGACTCTTAATGTTCATTTGCGTGTGAAAATGCGTGTTTGTTGTACTTCAAATATTGTTTATTATGTCAGATACTTAAAAAGAAATGCTTTTTTCTAAATATCTGTTCTTTTTAAAAATATTTTAGCAAAATTAAACTATTTCCAGAAGCTCCAAACAGTCAATGCAACCAACTTCCAGGCCCTGGCTGCCGAGTTTGGAGTCCAGTCCTTTACTTCGACATCGGAAACCCAGCCGCCATCACCGTTTTACAGGGTGAGCCTAGGTAAAGGGGCAGAATAGTCTGGTTTTCCTGGCAGAGTACAGTTGGCAGTGTAACTTTGTAATTCCCTCCTACAATGAGATTAGCCATTGTCAACTCCATCGAGCTAACTTGTTTCCTTACTGTGACTGAGTTTGTCCTATGTTGTATTTATTCAGGCTGGGGATCCCATCCTGACTTACTACCCCAGCTGGTCTGTAGTAAGTTCGCTGAGGCAGCCTGCAGCAGTGGGAGCTGGTGGACTTTGTACTGAAAGCAATCCTGCAGGTGGGTCTGGGACAGGAGTCCACCAGTCTTTTGTTTTCTTGGAAACAAGCTTTCTCCCTTGCCACTTACCCCTCTTTATTCTTTGTGTTGCAAGGCTTCCTGGAGAGTAAAAGCACAACCTGCACCCGTTTCTTCAGGGACCTGGCCAGTAGCTGCACCTCGGAGCCCGCCCTGGATGCTGCCACTTACTATAACTTCACAGTCTTGAAGGTAGGTGTTCCTTTGTCCCCACTCTACAGACCCTCCCTCCAATCTCTCAGCTTCATCGTGACATTCACATGTCACCCACAACATGGGTTAGAAAATCCCTAAGCTAGAAGTCATAATTCCTAAGATTTACATATATGGTAGAGGGTATAGAAACTATTGTCTAAAGAAAGATGGACGAATCAGAGGCAATAGATCCAAAGTAAGACCTTGTCACCTTCCTGGCTAATGGGTTTATTTGAGAGAGTGAAGGAGTGAGTGACAGTTCCTGGTTTTCGCTAAAGTTGTTCTTGCTTTTGGAGTTCTGCCTAGGTAGGTGGGCATTGCAGCCCAGCCTGGCCTCCAGCTCCACTGTCCGGAGAGTCAGATGGCAGAGGAGAGGCCACTCCAGTGTTCTGATCTTCTTCCCCTCCCCCACCAAAGTCTGGGTGGGGTCATGTGAAGTGGAAACTACTGGCGGTTTTGTGAAAGGTGTATGCACCTTCACGTCTCCGTTCTTTGCCTTTCCTAGGTTCCAAGAGGAATGACTGACCTTCAGAATGCAAAGGTAAGATGCCATTTATCAGGAAAAAAGAACATCTGGCCTCTGTGTATCCGAGGCCAATTCATTCTAGATTGTAATAATGAAAGAGAATGTAGGCACTTTGTACCGCAGTCAAACATGGCTCTAGACATAACTTCATGGGATAAAGATCAATGAGATGTTGGTAAGTCTAGAGAACGCCTGAGTTAAATCTAGCTAAAATGCTACGTTTGGAGTGGGCGTCTCAGAGTCTTTTCATGTACTGTCGGGCATTGTCAGTGTCTGGAGGGGGTAGAGTACAGAATTCTTTACTCTGATTGGCTGTAGGCCCTTGTTTTGTGTGTACTAGGACTAGTGTCCCAAGAAGCTTGTGTTGAGATGTGCTGATTGAGAATGACCTGGATTTAAGTCATCCAGCACTGAAAGGAGAGAAAATTAGAATAGTCGAGGGGAAAGAATGTATTCATTTTAGCGTGATATAGAGCCAGAGGAGAAAAGGCCACTTTCAGTTTCAGCTGATTTGTTTCTTTCTCTTACCAGCTCCAGGTTCCCGTAACACTTGCCTCAGAAATCAGTCCTCCTCTGCTGGCTGGAAACACGTGTCAGAATATAGTTTCCCAGGTATGGATTCTAAATGGTGTCTGTTGGTCAGTATCACCAGAGGGACCTCATCTTCCCGCAAGGGGGGGACTGACTCACTGAACTGCTGGAGTTGACCCCATCACCTCCTTCCCACCATGTTTCCTTCATGGCCGTCGCTACTGTTGTCCAGTGTTGTAGGTTCATCCTCTTCCGTCTCACACACACAGTCTTGTGCCTGACTTTTCATATTTCTGTCTGCCAACACAGTATCTCTCCGAATCTGAGATAAGTCAACTTTAGTGGTCTCTTATAGTCAATGAAATGGGTAAAGGAGTAAAAATTATCTGAAAGTAGCATTTTTAAGGACTGTGTTCCCTTCTGTCCCCAGCTGCTATTCTTATTTCTCTTCTGACACTGTGAGGGTCTAATAACCCAGGTTTCCATTCTGTGCTTACCTTTGCCCAGTACCATACCTGCCCATCTTTGCCCACTCTAAACGCTTGTCTTAATCACACCTCCCCTGTGAACTTTTCCTAAGAGCCCTATTTGGTGTCTCTTTTTTCACATGCAAATGTAAAATCAAGCCATCTTTATCTTTTCATGCTATTATTGTGGGTGTGTTTCTGATTACTAAGTGTCTCGCATGCAGTTAAAATACAGGCAGAAGAGGCTTCTGTGCTCGACACGGTATTTATTTTTGTTTATTAATTGACTCTTCTGCTTTTCAGGTCATCTATGAGATAGAGACCAATGGGACCTTCGGGATCCAGAAAGTCTCTGTCAGCTTTCAACAGACCAACCTGACTGTCAAGCCAGGCGTTTCCTTACAACAAGACTTCATCATTCACTTTAGGGTCAGTGACCTTCTCTCAGAGAGGGTTTAGTGGCTAAGTCTTAGAAATAGCACTTTGCAGAGCCAGTATCCATAACGAGTCTTGTCTGTCTGTTTTTCTGGGCTCCTCTCTGTCTCCTACTAAAATGTCGTTAATAAAATCTCCCACTCTGCTTCATAGAAAAGAAATTTGTTTTTGTAATACATGCAAAATAGAAGCAGAATATCAAGGTCTGCTTTGGTCTTATTTGAGGTCTCGACATTTACTGTTCCTTAATTTGGCTAGAGTGACAGGTATTCCATATGTGTGGGGGTAATATTTTCTCTGATGCTCTGTTTGGGCCCAACCAAAGTGGTATTCAAACAAACTCGCTAAAGATGTTCACTGTGAGTCTTAAGTTTAGCAGCAAACAGAAATTCCTTTCCTCTTTTTTTCTCTTTTTCAGACATTCATAATTTTATTTCTCACTGAATCTCTGGTTTGCAACCTTCACTGCTCTCACCTATCTGCCTTTCTTCTACCTCTTTCCTCCTTTTGAACCAAGCAGAGTTCTTTCCAAGTCTGTGATTAGCCAAGCTCTGTGTCCCTCACAGCCCTGTTTCTGGTTCAAATTAAATTTGCATTTAAATTCCTCTGGATTCAGGCAGGCCACACACCGCACGAAATCAGTATCAACGTGTGCGAAGTAGTGTCAAGGGGTCCTTAATAGGTCCTGGGCTTTATTTAATCCTTGGCACAGTTAGTCTGTAGTGAATTTCAGTTCAGATTGCCTAGCACATAGAGGATCCTAAATTCAGTCCTCAGTACTCCCCAAAACAAAACAGCAAACAGATCAGTCCAGATTTACTTTAGAGAGGGCGGAAAGGGAACAGTGGGGATAAGGCTGCAGTGTGGCAGAGAGAAGACTGCTCAGTGCTGTTCCTAGATTGCCTGCGAGGAGGAAAGGTGTGAAGACATGAGGCTGGCCGGGAAGTATGTTTGCACAGTAATTGTCGTCTTCCTCCTGCAGGCATTCGAACCACGCATGGCTGCTTTTTCTGCTGGTCCCAGAAGCGGGAATCCTGGCTACCTCATCGGGAAGCCACTTTTGGCGCTGACTGGTGACTTTGGTCACTCGGTATCTTTTTTTGGAGCTGGGTGGACTGTCGCAGCCAACAAGAAATGCTGCTGATGTTTCGACTTGTTCAGTTCTCAAGGTTCCCTTGGACTTTGGTATTCAGCACTTTTTTTACCAAAGTGTTTTATGTTCTCAGATATTGATGCCACCAAAGGCTTTATAAACTAACTGCAAATGAGGGTTGTACTGACTTTTGCTTATTTTAATGAGATACTCATATGCTAATATATATATACACACACATGTATTTTATATTAACATATATAATATATATGGCTAATCATTTTTAAAAAAACTAATTGTAGGTAGCGCTTAGGGAACGGTGAAAACATCAATTTCCCAGCCCTGCACACTTCCTATTTCTGTTATAATCGCCTTGACCATCACTTTTGCACCTCAGGTGACCCTGTTGCAGAGCGAGGGTAGTGGAATTTGCTCTGTTAAGAGACATGAAATACAGTTTGGAGTGAATACAGTATCTGGATGCAAGTTAAGGTAATTATTTGCTTCAGAGCACTTCCCACAATTTTGTTTGTTTTATAGGGACTACGTTGATATAGAAACTATTAACGCTTTAAGTAACACTTTAAAAATAATAGCCTTTATATCTGTTACTGTATGGTCAAGTGTTTTCTGATGGTATGAAGTACCTATTAAGGTTATTTCCTCCAGTCTGTCATAATATTAATTTTAATGTTTGAATGCTAATATGGCCGCTACCATGCTAGTGTTGGACTCCAGCTTCTATGTTGTTTACTTACAGACCCAAAGAGGTGAACTGCAGCCATTTTCAGGAGGAGATTTATCAGGCTCTTCATGGAAGGCCCAGACCAGAGCACGTTGCCATCTTTGGTAACGCTGACCCAGCCCAGAAAGGAGGGTGGACCAGGATCCTCAGCAGGAACTGCAGTGTTACAGTAAGGAAGGAAGCCACTGCTGGCTGGCAGCTCATGTCCCACCTTTGAACTTATGGGCAGCAAGGCAAAACCCTGCCCTCCTTCTGTTTGTATTTATCATATAAAGAGGAATGGAAGGAATCAGGACTGCTTGAGGGCACTATTGCAGGTTGCACATGCATCTAATCTATTTTCCTGACTTTAAAGAAACTTGCTAATCTAGAGCAGTAGTTCTTAACATGTGGGTTGCATCCCCTCTGGGGTTTGAACAACCCTTTCCCAGGGTAAGACCATCCAGCATATCAGGTATTTGCATTGCGATTCATAACCATAGCAAATTACAGTTATGAAGTAGCAATGAAAATAATGTTGTGGTTTGGGGGTCAGCACTATATGAGGAAGGTTGAGAACCACTGATGGTTGCTTATGGTTCAAAGCCATGCCATATATTTCAAATATTCTCTTATATTCCTTTTTCCACTATATTTATCATGTGTGTGCATATGTGTGGAAGTCAGAGGACAGCTTGGAGAGGTGTTCCTCACCTACCATGTCCTGGGGGTGGTCAAACTCAAGCTACTGGGCTTGGCAGCAAGCAAGCTTTACCTGCTGAGTTATGTTTCCAGCTATACTTATATACAGTCTTTTTTTTGAAAGATTTATTTATTATGTGTACAGTGTTCTGTCTGCATGTATGCCTGCAGGGCAGAAGAGGGCACCAGATCTCATTATAGATGGTTGTGAACCACCATGTGTTTGCTGGAAATTGAACTCAGGACCTCTGGAAGAACACCCAGTACTCTTAACCTCTGAGCCATCTCGCCAACCCTGTATACAGTCTTAAATTCTTGGTCAATACAGGTTTGTTTATGAGGCTGACAGCAGGCACATTCTCTTGTAATTGCCACAGGTTAGATTTTTAGGACAGGTGTGTGAATGAATGCAGAACTCTTGCCAGCTCACTGAATTGGGTTCAGTTTTTTAGTGCCACCAATTAAGATCACACTTTTCACGTCTGCCTAAAGTGTATTAATGGTTTAAAAGATGAAGTGAAACAAGAAGTATCTTCCTACATCTTAAAATTATTTCTCTTAGGGTACTGCTTCAAATATGTCATATTTCTGTTCTGAAAATTTACACGGCTCCCTGATGCCTTCAAAACCGACTGTTTGGATGGCTTCTGAATCTAACCCTGATGTGTCTTATCTAACTTGTCATTGCTTTCCAAGTTATCTGCTCAAGGCTACGGCCTATCATATCCTTGGTCCCTAGGAGACACTTTGTAGCTGTCACTTAGTGAGTGTTTCTCCTTGGCAACATGTACTCTTAGTTGTGTGCCTTTTTGGGAGTTTTATTTTTAATTAACATAATCTGTATATATTTATGAGCTGTGTGTGAAACTTCAGTATATACATACAATATTTACTGATCATTTTCTCCTCTTTATTGTTACCTTCAGAGTCTGTTAGTTCCTCCTTTTCAAATTCCTTTTTCTTTTAGTGGTGGGAATTAAACTTTCAAATTCTACGTAAAATGCACAACCAGTGATTTAAATCTGTAGTTGCCCTACTGTTCTGTGAGCACGGGAGGTTCTTCCTGTCTAACTGCAGCTTGGTACTGATCTTCCCACCTTCCTCTCTGTGCACCCCACCCCCAACTTTAACTAGTGTCCGGTAATCACTGTAGAAGTCTGCTCTTCTGTGTTAAGATCAACACTGTCAGTTCCCACTCATGTGACAGTGTGTCCATGTGACACTTCACAGAGGGTAGTGTTCTCCATGTCCACCCATTTTACTGCGAATGACAAGCTTTCTTTCTTTCTTTTACGAATGAATGAATCTTATTCTATTATATGAATACTACATTTTCTTCATTCTTTCACCCATTGATGGGAACCTCAGTTGAGATCCTGTCTTGGTCGCTGTGAATAGTGCTGCAGCAAACTATCTCCTTAACATGCTGGTTTTCCTTTCATTGAATGTATACACCCAAGAGTAGAGTAGCCAGACCATCTGATAGATTCATCTTTAGCTTTCAGAAGAATCTTCAACCTGTTGATTACTTAGAGCTACAACTTTTTGTAAGATTAAGAATATTACTACAGTCTAGTTTTGTGCTTCTCTAAGCCATATGGGCCTTCTGTATTACTACATAATGCTTTAAAAACAGTAGCTGCTCAAGAGATGCTAAGAGATAGCTCAGCAGTTAAGAGCACCCACTGGTAGCTCACAACTGCCTATAATTCCATCCGCAGGGAATCTGACACCCTCTCTCGCTTCCATGCACATCTGTACACGTGCAAATGCACAGAGAGACACATACACATAAATAAAAATCTTTAAGAAAACAAAAATGATGGCAACTGAGTGCCTGCATCTTTGCCTTCTGCAGGCTGCTAACTGCTCTTCCTGCTGTCTCATACCAGTTTCCCTGGAGATCCAGGTGTTGTGGGCACATATAGGACTTCAGTCCAACCCACAAGCGCATGTGGCAGGAGCCCGGTTCCTGTACCAATGCAAGTCTGTACAGGTAAGTCAGGTTCCTAGCAGCCCTTTGGTGACCAGAGCATGGTTAAGCTTCTGAGAGGCAGGATATATTACCACTCAGTGTTTCTTTAGAGCGAGTCCCCAAAATGCTTTTCAGGTCTGTCTTTCCAAGGTGGTTATAGAAATTAATATTTTGTCACAGTGAATGCAACTATATCTGTTTCCTACCCCATCCCAATTTTAGCAGTATAGGTGAATTTCTTTTCAATAATCCTGCTGTTACTACTCATCTGACCACGGAAAGCATTTTCCGTGCTTGTATGTTCACTGTGACAGTCACTAAATTAATGGTGCTTGGAAATGTTAATTGAGACTAAAGTTATTGGTGTAGTTATGGATATACGATCCATTAAATAAATTATTTCTAGTAAACATACATCTGCTGTTTGTAATGAACTATAGGATACACTTACTATCTGCCTTGGTTTTAGAGTGTAATCTTTAGCTTTACAGGTTCAAAAGTATGTAAACTTTTAAACTTAGAAATACTGAGGTGAAATGATTTGTGTATGAACTGGAATGTTGTTATTTTTTAATGAAAATTACAACATTGGAATTTCTGTTTGTTGCAATATATTTACTTTCCAGAGAAGAAACTGGGAGCTGCATTTAGGTCTGGCATCACGAACTTTTACTCTCCCAAGCAGCAGAGTTGGGGAGCTTGGTTATCTGCCTATCAGTGGTGTTAACACTCAGGTTATCGGAACGTTTCCCTGAGAGCTTCCTGTTCTTTGTCTAGATGGACATGCTTCTGTAAGGCTCACGTAGTCTGTCACAGAGCCTGCACTGAATCTGCTGATAAATCCTTCTCAATTGTAACCTGGGTTCTGTTGTCGCAGGACTGGTTTTGTTCTTTTCCAAAGTCTCTGACTCTCTCGGGCATCACAGCCACCCAGTGCCTTTTTCCTTACCTATATATTTTACCCCATGTCTTTTTCTGGTAGTTTGCAGTTAGCTTTTCAAGTTCGTTTGCATTGCCTGCAGTGCTATTGAGTCCACCTGATGGAAGCGAATAATAGTTAGAATTTCAGCTGTGTTTTGATCATGAGCCATTAACTGGGCCAGTGATAAGACTGAAACGGGATCACAGATCTCAGACGCAGACGCACCTTCTGGCTCTTACACAGATCTCAGACACACCTTCTGGCTCTTGCACAGATCTCAGACGCACCTTCTGGCTCTTGCACAGATCTCAGACGCACCTTCTGGCTCTTGCACAGATCTCAGACGCACCTTCTGGCTCT